>CM061920.1:159323546-159402577 GCA_031002005.1 Vandiemenella viatica
ATTGACAGCTACCGACATCTAACCACCATATTGCACGATGGGAGACTCGATGCTATTACCACACACAAACGCCAGTCATCTACGCTACGTATTTCAGGCAGCAAAGTAAAATACACGGACACACATGTCTTTGGTCGAAATACGAAAATATCCTTGATCGATCACTTTCAACCACCATATCTTCCACACTCACAAAGTTACCGAAATTCGGCCAACGTTGTGATAGATGGGTGATTCTGTGCTACTACCACACACAAACACCAGTGATCTGCGCTAGATAGTTTTGGCTGAAAAGTTATACACCATGACATATACGTCTTTGGTAGAAATATGAAAGTAGCGCAAGTCAACCACTTTCAACCACCATATCTCCCACACCACAATAGCTACCGACATCTAACCACCATACTGCACGAAAGGAGACACGATACTACTACCACACACACCACCAATGGTCTAAGCTATGTAGTTGTGGCAGCAAAGTGACATATACGGAGACACATGTGTTTGGTCGAAATACGAAAATATCCTTGATCGATCACTTTCAACCACCATATCTCCCACACTCGCACAGTTATCGAAATTCGGCCAACGTTCTGATTGACGGGTTGCTCTGTGCTACTACCACACACGAACACCAGTGATCTGCGCTAGATGGTTTTGGCTGGATAGTAATACACCATGACACATACGTCTTTGGCAGAAATATGGAAGTGCCGCAGGTCGACCACTTTAACCGCCATATCTTCCACACCTCCAGACATCTAACCACCCTAGTGCACGATGGGAGATTTGATGCTATTACTACACACAAACATCAACGGTCTATCCTATGTTGTGGCAGGAAAGAGTAGTATAAGGATACACAAATCTTTGGTCGAAATATGAAAATGCCCTGCATCGACCACTTTCATATCTCCCACATCCCCATAGTTATCAGCATTCTGCCTACGTTGTGCACGACAGGAAACTCCATGCTACTTCCACACACAAAAACCAGTGATCTGTGCTAGGTAGTGGTGGCTGAAAAGTGAAATATAGGGAAGCACATGTCTAATTTTATATACGTATATATAAGATTACAACAGATCAGCTTTGTGATTATTATTTGGGGTTATAGATCATGGTTTCTATACATAATGATATAGCAGCATTACTTCAAATATTTCCCACAACGAAACTATATAGTCTAGTGCCTGTGTGTTTCAAAAATCATAAAATATTCTGGAATTAATAACAGTTTCAAGGGGTGGTAGAAACAAATGATGTGAGCTAACGTGTTAAAATCATTTGCATACAACCTTAATCTAGAAGGTTAGGAGTGTAATCATGAAAATATAAAAAAGAGAACTTCTGTAATGTTTTTCATACCCTGCCAATATTTCTTTGGGTTTTTTGTTTAGGAGAGAGAGGAAAAAGAAGGTTGCTCCTCCGCTTTTTCCTAATCAGTCAATATCTCTTTGATACTTTACCTGTGAATTTAGAGCACAAATCTCAACTTAGGCGTGGACGAAGCACCGGACACAGCTAGTAAATAATAAAATTGTGTGATTCATACGAAGAAGATATATATCTCACTAGGGGAGGATCAGGAATTTGTCTCACCGATTACGTTCAAATTTTGTGCAGCTTTTCTTGATCATTAAGAACTAACTCGTGTCAAACCACACGTTTTAACTTTCCTTATTATTTGAAAAATATTTTTTTTTATTTTTATTTATGATTATAGAGACATTTTGGACAGCGTTGACTGGACAGAGAATGAAAACAGGTTTAATTTTAATTAATGCAGCGTGGTCTTCAGCTATTAGTATGAGGAAAATCTGATTTTTTAAAAAAATATATTTATTGCATTGCTTAGTGAGAAGATTTAGGAGCGTGCCGCCTATTTTATTTTGTTTAACTTTTTTCCCCTCCAATTCGGTAAAAACGATCACGTGGCAACTAGGCACCACAGCTGGTCAGTCTGAATAGTGAAGAAGGGGGGGGGGGGAGCGAAAGAAACTGAGAACCAGAACTTTAATCAGGTCTGTTAGCTGCGGCGTGCTTATTCTAAGGGGAGACAGTTTTGTGTATCCGTATAGTAACTCTGTTTTCTGCGTATGGTGAGTGTATTTTTTGTTTGTGAAATGTGTGGTTAATGAGGCTGAGATTGGAGCCGTCCCAGCACTCGCCTTGATGATGATAGGACGGCAGGTACGCGGGCGCCCGGGCTCGAGCCAGGTCGAGTTGAACCTCTCCGATACAGTGTGCGGCGCCTCAACGCACTGAGCTTCACTGGCGGTGGTTACTTCTTTCAAAATATTTGAAGTTTTTTGGTCAAAACTGATACCAAATTACTAACAAAATACCTGTTGCCCGTTAACTTTGCTTTTTATTTTAGAAACGGTTATGAGAAGTTACATGCACAGATGACCTCCTGTTTCACAGACAACGCATTCCAAGAAAGTCGCAAATCTATTGAAATATCCGAAGGAGTAATAACTTTCTGAAATTGCGGAGGGCGATGATGTTGGTTCGTATCATCGTAAACAATATCACTGCAAGAAATAACTTACATTTAAGTGGATAGTAATTTGTAGACATTTCTATCTCAGTTTCTCGACTTTATATCAAAATTTAACATATACTACTTATTCGTGGGATAATTTGAATTCCCATCAAAAGTCGTCCAGCAGTTTTTGAGAGAACAGCACTCAACCAAGAAAAACACAGAAAAACAATCACTTTCCTTATACTTCTCGACTTCCTGAAGCTGCATCAAGATAAAAATGTACCCCATTTTAGTCCTGGGATTGAAACATTGAAAATCTGTCCAGATTTTTTACAAAAATTGCTCTTAAGGAAACTGAATTTTCCTCTCGCAGTTTTTGCTGCTACTTACATAAAGAAGTCTTATCCGTATTGTATCTGATATAATACAATCCGTAAGTCCTTTAACGCATAACTAATTCTCTTGATATTCTTAATTTCTTCTGTGTGGTGGTATGCCGATGGATAGTGATCACAAAGACATTTGTAATAGAAGGGGGTTTTGTGGCTCATATTTATGTTAATTGATAATTAATATTGGTTTTATTGACAGTTTGATGTATTATGAAAGTGGTTTGAATTTAAGAGACATAGCTGTACGAGCTGGACATGGATCATAACATGACCAATTTGTTTCATAAAAAGAACGTATGACCTTGCAGACAAAGCAGTTTTTAACGTTAAGTGTTTATAAACAATCAGAAATTCAAAAACGACACCTTGCCGTACAACAGAGGCCGTGAAATCCTGAAAATCCAATAAGAAATTACATTTTGATGTGACTTCACAAAAACAGTAATAAAGACATAAAATGTATGCAAGAATGATTTTACAATGCGAGTAAACACGCAGGGGTATTGGGTTCGCTGTACATCACTTCAAAAGCATTAGCAGTGAAGTTCATTCTTTCTAGTTAAAGTTTTCGGCAATATCTTAAGCTCAGCTTTTAGAAATCGGTAGAGGATAGGACCGCACACTCAAAGCATTACAGGGTGAGTCTTATGGGCGAGCAGTGACTTTTGCAAACACTGCGTCCGGCAAACTATTGAGCACTTTACCCTTATCAACAGCAGTCGATGCAGTGCAACTACTCATCTGATAGTCATCAGCTCGCACAACCTAAAGTCAGCTTCAAAACGTTAATCATTTGAAGTCTGTAATACATCATCAGCTCACGATTGCCGACCATGCATAGTGACGGTTAAATACGTAAGACCTTTCTCACGCTGAAAGCTGGCTTCTACTCTCTCTCCCTCTAACCTCTCTCTCCCTGTTGATCTTCCAACCGTTGCGTTTCCCGCTACATATGTGAACAGAATTTCCAGAACAGCAATCACATGTTCTAAAGTCAAGCTATTTTATTGGGTAACACTCTCACACTCATCCAAGTCATCAAACTTAGCAGGTATGCTGAACAGAGATTGGCCAATATTATTCGGCTTTTGTCGAAAGTGTAATTTCGCCTTGACTTTCCAGTCTCGGTAGCAGGAAGTCCCCGTAATTTCTTTGTGTAAAATGCTACCGTTGTACGGCCGTAAACCTATGTATATTCGCATAGACACAATCATCTGGGATGTCTTCTGTCCCAGAGTATGAGGAAGTTCTTGCTAAATCAATTAAATCTTCTTACAATTCATGTAGTGTTGTCTTCGCTGCTTATGTGGCTTTGTTGGATGTATCACTTCCGGATTGATGGCATATTTTGCTATGACCTGTGTCATTAGCAAGTTTTGTTGCTGCAGTAGCAGCATCATGATGTCTAGCTGGCATCTACTGTCGCTGCTCGGTGTAGCACATAGGTGGTGCTGCTGCCGCAGGATAGGCTGTTGCCGCGAAGGCGTAGGTTTGTACCGGAGTCGTGGGCCGATATCTGGCTTATGTTGACTGGGCGTCGGCTTGTCGACGCGTAGGTGTCTCTTCATGGGCACCCACTGTAGCAGGCTGGTTGGTTGCCACTACAGTTGCAGCATGTAGGTATTCTATCTCTTGGAACGTTGCAATTTGGAACATGATGAGTCCCCGCGCATCTCACGCAGCGCTCCTGACCCGTGTAGTTGCGGGCCAGGTGACCACGGCCCTGACAGTGGAAGCACGAGCCAGAGCGAGTGGTGGTCTCTTCTTTATTTCCAGATGAACCTTATGTCCGAGGAGAGTCGTCGTCCTCTTCACCCGTGGTACACGCTCCGTTGGCTGAAACGTGTACAGCGGGAGACGATCTTCAGTGCCCGGGCGACGCATCTGATGCACGTCCAAGGCGACGATGCCACCGCTGTTGAGCTCAGCGGCCACCGTCTCCTCAGGCACATCAGCCGGAAGCCCGCGGACGACCAGTCTCCTTGGCCGCCGAGGGAACTGTGGGGCGTGGCGGACGCCGCGCCCGTTCAGGAATTCCGTCAGACGACGGAGTTGCGTTGGGTGCTGCGGTAGGAAGCGCAGCTCCTCCTTGACTGGGAAGCAGAGAAGGTGGTCTTCTGTTTCCCTGGAGAAGGCGATCAGCAGTTCTGTGAAGTTCCCTTCGTAAAATGTGGTAAGCGGAAACACGGGCCCCTTTTCATCCTGTTGAACCTCGGTGGTTTCTTGCGCTTCGAGATGATCGTTGTCAACCGCCATCGCTTCAGGTGTCTTGTTGATTTCGGATGAGGGGTATATTGATGTGTTCGCTCGGTGTAATACCTGCCGAGAATCAACTCACCTGCGTGTTTATCGCTGTTCAGACGTTCGCTTGAAAACAGCTTTTGTGTATGTTTGTGGGGTCGTCCTTTAGTTCGGAGATAGCCACGTCCCTTGGCCTCTGATTTGTTAAATGGTTAGGAGACAACCGTTTGGCGACCACAGTATCCGCAGACTCGACACGTAATAACATATCTTCACGCAGTGCAGTTACCATACTTTTTTATATCTTGTATGAGTACTCTTATCACACACTTAAGGTAAGTATTTTACCGTTAACAGAAAGTACGTGTCGAAACGAAGTACGCGCATATTTCGTAGTTAATGTCCTAGAAAGAAACATCATCAAAGGTTCAGAAGTAAATAATTATTTTGAATTTTCGTAATGAAATCGAAGAGCCATAGCGTTCACTTCTTTAACGCTACTAGTGAAACTTATCGATTGATATTCCATCTAAAATTATCAATAAAATCTATTTTCTAGCAATATTGACCAAAAAGACAACACATATTTAAAAGAAATACTAAACCATGGTTATATAACTAGAACCGCAGAAATACCCGAAGCACGCATAGAACAATTCTCAACGGTGAACACGTATCAGAGCCAACATAGCAATATTCAACACGTTCTGTGATAAGGTTTGTGAAATATGCAAATAGATCAATCCAAAACAAGTTAACTATGACTTGCCAGTCGAATTACCCATCAAGAACAGCATTCCAGTGTACTCTCGACTCACTAACTGTCTCAGATGCAAATATTATCCCACTTTCGAAAGGCTCGTCGTCGCTCAACATTTTCGGCCTTTCTGATATGTTTAGAAAGGTTGTGGTGAAGGTTATCGTCCTAAGACATTTCCTTAAAACTTTAAATGTTTTCATCGCTTTTTCTCCTGTTATGTCATCTCTGCTTTGTTGCACACATGCCCAACGCCACTATCAGTGGGTTCTGTGATATTTGGACTGTCGCATAGGAGAATGTGGCCAGCTGTTGCATCCTATCTCGGAGATGTGATATGCCTGCTGCTGCGTGCAGATCTGCTGATGGGCCTTTTTGTTACGAGCAGAGCTCTTCGAAGGGCTCTGATTTATTCGTAGTTACTAACCTGGAAATGTTCGTCATGGCCACCTTCATCCACACTGGGACGAACCAGACCACAGAAAATATTGACTAATGTGGTTACATCCAATGAACTTATCATATTCAGCAGTTGTAACTTGATAAGAACATTCTTCCGCAGATACTTAATGTGTCTCTTACAGGTTAACCGTCTGTCCAACGTAGGAGAAGGGCTGGTGTAAGATCACAAAGACCCTTTTCTGACAAAAGGGAGGGCTTTGGGAGGCAAGGCATTCAGACGTGTCCTTTTTAGGGCATTCCGGCATTAGAATGGATTGAATCGGGAAATCATAGAAAACCGAAACCAGGATGGCTAAATAGAATTTGAATTCACCTTCACTACCGAATAGCAAGTCAGAGCGCTGACGCTGATGCTACTAGTTTTATCCAATGTCACAATTTTTTTTAACGTAGCTTTTTTTTGGTTTTCATTCCTCCCAGGTAAAGCCTGAGAGGCTGATGGTGGAGGGTCTCTGTTCAGCCTGCCTAACCTAAGGGGGAGGGAAGAGGATGAAAGTCAGGCAATGGCCTTTGGAAGAAACCATCTCGGCATTCGCCTGGGGTGACTTCGAAAAACAACGGAAAACCGCAGTCAGGATGGCCGAACGGGATTTCAACCCCGTCCTCCCGAATGCCAGACACCTAACTCTTACTCAGCTAAACTTTTCGACTGAGATAAAAAATTAATTTTATTTAATTTTCATTAATTATTGATTAATTACTAAAATCAGTAATAATAATTATTGTGTATCGAGTATAAATTCAAAGAATGAAGTCAATCTGACTGAGAAGTTTGTAAAACATCGATTGCCAGATTTTCAACGCACAACAGACAGGTGAAACTGACACAAGCGTGGTAATAATTTTCAACAGATTAAAACTGCAAAAACAGAAACAAAATGAAAAGAGGCCGTGAACCAAACAGCCTTCAGAGATGCGACCTCCAAGGCCATTGTAGAAATGTCTGAAATAAAAATTTCTAATGAAACTGTTGGTTTCTGGAACGAATATGTAATAACATTATACTAGTATTTTCATTCTCTGTTGGTCCAACCATGTCACTAACTTCTTCTTACCAGAAAAATAAAAAAGTACAACTGGGTTTTCCAAAAACTGCGAAAATTCGTAACATGTGGTTTTACACAATTTATATTTAATTGATAAAAATACACATAATATCATTAAAATCGGCCAGATACATTTCTGGTCTATTTTACAATAGGATCAAAACGGCAGAAGACTGTAAACAGCTGAATGGAATTCTGGACAGGTTATCCAGCTGTTTAGGTCAACATTGGATGAAGATAATTCAACGGAAGAGTCAGCCGAAAAAGTATAAAAATAAAAAAAGTAAAGGCCGATTTTGGTTTTAAGGTGTGGAAGGAATTGCTTGTTGAAGACTTGAAATGTAAATACCTTGGCATAACATCTGATAATAAACTCATCTGGGCACGACACATTGGTCAGGTGATAGGGAAAGGTTTCAAAATCCTTCACTTACCGAAGACCGTGATGAGGAGATGTACCAGAGAAGTGAGGTTACAAATCTTTGGTCAGATCGTTGCTTGAATGTGACGGTGTAGTATTGGACTCACATATTTGCTATGAATACAGAAGTTGGAGGGGGTGAAAAGAAGGGCGGCTAGATTCATCTCTGGAAATTAATGAAGAACACCGTCAATAATTGATATGATAAAGGAGCTAGAATGGGATTCAGTGGAAAACAGGAGGAGGTTGTAGAGGGTGTTGGGAGTGTACATGGCGTGTATTGGTGATGAGATGTAAATGCTATTGGTGGAAGATACAAAAGAGGTGCATGGAAGGGAAAAGGTTACCATGACTACAAGCTGGCCCTCGATTTCAGGTATAAATGTTTGGGAATGTTTTCTGTTATGGGTTAGGTGTTCAGTGATTGCAATAAATAACCAAGGGAATTGATGAATAATTGACCAAAAACGCTGAAAGAATTTAAAATTAAATTAGTAGAGGGATGTAGGCGGGTAGAAGAAAAGGGAAAATGGTTGTGTATGGAAATTGCGCTCCGTCGTAATTAAATTAATAATTAATCATACAAAATTTAAACAGCATTTCTACCCGCGAATTATCTGCGCTGAAAGCATTACTTGTGATCCTCTCTTCAGCTCGAAAAGGCTGCTATCACACAGAGTTTTTAGGTTTTTGAATGATTTGGCTATACGAAAACTGCATTATTGCGAAACTCAAACATCGTTATCCACTTAAATAGTTAAATGAATGCTTAGCTCTTAAAGATTTTTGTTTCTATCGCGAGGAATTTAATCAGGTGTCTATTTTTCAAATACTATTCCTGCCGTCTAGATTTCGATTTTTGCTGCTTCCTGTTATCTATTACGGTAAATGCTCGGACGATTCCCGGTAACATTCTGATTCCTGATTATCTCCTAGAACTTTATTTAAATCCTAATATAGCCCAGACTTTGTGACAATGCCTCGGATGCCACCAAAAGCAAAGCACAGAAACCACTGCCATCAACAATATGTTTTGTATGGATACCGCGCAAGTATGGTTTCGTTCAATACAACGCCGAGCATGTTTTAATGTAATACTGTTCCTTTCGCGGAAATTAGGATCGACACAAGACACAGACGCTCTGATTTTAATTTGCAGGTGATCATGCAGTGCAGTAATTGAAGAAGGCATGCGATAAGCCGGCCAGTCCACAAAGGGCATTATTCACATACAATGCTTCGTTGCATTGGGCTCCTATTGTGTGGGAGCCTTTTATGAAAAACTCATCCGCGGGACCCTGTTCCAGCACACATAAACTGATTCGCCTATGCGCCCGCTGTTTTGTTACTATGTCCGCAAAAGGCCAACAGCATGCAACGAGTAGCATCAGGCTGTGAGTCCCAAACAGTGCTAAAGATACTACTGCCGTCGTATCTGGGTTACTACTAGCTGACTAAAGTGCGTTTCTTAACCTACTAGACAAACAGATTTTCTCCGTATCATTAATTTTCTTTGGTTGCAGTAAATAGACAATAATAGTTCGAGGCTTAAATAATAAATCCACACAGCTATTAAAGCGCTATCTCCCAGGACGAGCGGAGTTACGATGGGCACAGATTGAAATATCTGTCGTGATTGCGTTTTTTCGTTATCAGCTACGCGAATGCTGGAGTGGTCTAAAAGATTCACGTTAAAAATTGTAAAATATATTCAAAGTTAACTCTTTATCATACAGGATATAGCATATACTATTCGCAAGGTGACATGTACGTTCTGTCATTAATTGATAAATAACCGAAGAGGGAAATACGGAAACCACTTCATTAAGCACTAATTTTATCCTTTCCAAGGGAGTGCCATCGTCAGAATTGTATGTAGCACAAAATTTTTTGTAAGATTTTTCTTTAATCAGTTTCAGTTTGGAGTTATTCTTATTCGTTTACTTCCTGTTTTATTCGTCTCATCGTTTCGTTTCGTGTACCTGACATTTATGTACTTTGTTACTGTTTCTTTTTGCTGCGCTTCTTCTTTGTTTCCCTCTGCAACTAAAAGTATTCACAACAGAGAGAATATCCTTTTAATAAATGTATTTTCATCTTTTATAACGATTCAATAAGTTTATAAATATTTATCAAGTTTTTCTGTCCAGTTTCAACACACTTTCCTGGTTATTAGTAAGAAGTAGAAATAATAAAGAACGAGGGTATAACTGGAAATACAAAGTTTAATGCAGAAAATATCACAAAGCAAATAATAAGCGTTTTTACTGGTTTCCAGTTGTGCTAGTGACTTTAAATCATTAGTCTATATTTTGTGGCCTTGTGACACACACAGTAAAAAAATACCATCTTTGGAAAGTATACATCAAAATTCAGATAAAAGCGTAATTCATTATAATATTCATTCCTTGTCCAGCAGTCGCAGGTTAGGTATTTATCTTTCTGTGCATCATGTGGTGATTTTGATGCATTTTGTTATCGCCTTGCGGAGTTGACCCGAGAGATGTCTACTGTTTACTGATCCAATTTACTTTGTAATACCGATTTTTTTTGTTCCATTCAATGAAAAGATTTTTATGTCTGGTTGGTTTGCTTTCCTATGAAATTTTTTTCTGTTTTTCAGTTATGGTTTCGCTTGTAGCTTAGATTGTAAGGGTTGATTTTTATTCTATGATACCTATTTATATGTACGATTATTATACTATTATGTGACTAACATTTTTGAGGCGGTGGTTTGTCTCCACCATACAAGTGCGAGTTCGGCTAGTTACATTTGATGTTGTGTGCGTATTTACTGTGCATTACAACAGACTAGGCGGCGTGTCGTGGCCTTATTTCTTGTAAGTACTCCTGATGCTATCACACAAACGTGGTTTGCCGGGATATATCTGTAGGAATTACGAAATTTTAGAATATTGCGGTAAGTTCGAATGTAAGCTACAGCGGCTACTACCTTCAGTTCCAGATATTATTCTGGTCAGGGTACGACATAATTAATTGATTTGACTGTGATGCGAGCCTGCTGCCGGCATTCTGTAAGGTGCCTTTTGGAAGTGTCAGCAGGCAAGCAGTGACCTCTGCTGCCAGCATGCACTCTGTGTCGTTCCTTCGAACCAGGAGTTCAGGGGAGTGACGGTAGGCTAAAGGGCAAACTCCGTTTAAATGGGAGCATTGAACGAACATCACACCCAGGGCAGCCATAGAATTGCCTTGAGTGAATCCGGACACGCACGTGCTCTAAGAAGGGCACTTTCTGGTGGAGACTTGTGGTTTTTCATCCGGTTGTGGTAGCGCCGGCTCCGCGTGGCTCCCCGTGGGCACGCTTGTGGTGGGCATCTGTATGGAGAGTCCATCTCCTCTCTAGTAGAGGCCAATTCTTCTTGGTCCGAGTTCCAGTTTCTGTACGTGGAGCTTCAGGTACTCTGACAATAATTCGGGTTACCAAGTCCCCTCCTGGTTTGGAAGCCAGCCTGCAGCTATTTTTTTTTTTTTTTTTACTATGAAATTTGTTGGTCCCAGTTCGCATATTGTGTTTTTTCTTTTTTATTCCAAAAATTAACTATTTAAGGAGATTTCTGCAATTTAAGAAACGCAATTTCTAGTCGTGTCGTACACAAATTAATGTGAGCACACGTTTATTTATTTTAAAGAAACATTGACTACATCACCATAATTGCAGATATCTATATAACTAGAACAATGATGTTATCTTTATTCTGAAACTCGTGATCATATATGGATTTGTGAAATCCATTGGAACGCAGGAAACATTAACTGCGTTTATTGTAGATGAAAAGAATTCCTTTACGATTACATAAATACTTGCTTCTTTTATTTGGCAGGGAGCTACTTTAGAGTCCTTAGTAAGGGAAAAGTTTTTACTAATCTAAATTTTTACGGAGAGAATATCGCCGTGGCTCTGACGGTAGGATGGAATGTCCCTACTTTTTCTAACATCTTTGTGGTGTTGACTATTATTATTACAAGGAATTGCATAGACATTTTTAATACAATTAATAAAACTGAGTCGAAACAGCTTTCCATCATTAGAAATTATGCTATTTTGAGTTCGAGCGTTCTTATAACCTAAACATACTTGTTGGTCTCCTAACTAAACTAAAAATTTCTGTACACTTTTATACTAGACTAGACTACGAGATTGAACAAAGGACGAACAAGAGGATACTGACAGGAAAAAGATGGTGAAACAGTTTTGGCCATTTAGATGCGAATGTACGAAAGTTAGTAAAATTAAAAACAGGAATATCAAGATGACGGGGTATAAGGGCTTGGGAATTTCTAACCAATTCTCAACCTACCATTTATGTGGTACACCCTGTTTGCACAGACGAGGCTCTAGCAACTGAATGATTCCCGGTATAAGGAGTCGCCTGCTGCTTGCCAACAGCATCCTAAAGGAGGGCGGAAGAGCAAGGAGCGGTCCAAGGCACCCTCTTGCCCATGGCGTTGGAGACGGCCCCTGAAGGCGGATGAATCAGAAATGATCAACGGCATGGGGATGCAGAAGGCAACGGGAAGCCACGGCATTAAATACTCAAAGGGTATCCCGAGGCATACAAATTACATATAGATCGATGGATTCTTCCTGGGTAAAATATTCTGGAGGTAAAATAGTCCTCCAATCGGATATCCAGGTAGGGACTGCTCAGGGATGAATACTATATGTGGAGCACAACACTTTATGTTAGCAAAGCATGGACTTTAGGAATACCAGAAAGAAAGAAAATTGATGCATTTGAAATGTGGTGCTATAGAAGGATGATGATAAATAAGTGGGCAGATAAGGGACCTCTTTTGGAGGTGATGGATAAGGAAGAGTCTTACAGACAAATGAGAGAGAATGGAAGGTCATATTTTGAGGCATGCAGGATTGTAGAATACATGAAGCAGATAATTGAGGACATGGGTTGTAAAGGGTATGTTAAGATGAAGAAGTTGTCGCATGATATGAAGGGATGGAGGATTGCATCAAACCCGTCAGTCGAAAGACTGACGACAGCAAAAAAAAAAAAAAAGTACCCAGCAACATTTTTATTTAGGTAAGGAGCACTGGTGCAGTGAGAAGAAAATGTTATTTTTAACATTAATTTCGATGGATCATGTATTTCGGAGACAATTTCCCTATATTCTCACCTTTTTTTTTTTTTTTTTAAAATTTATTTTTAAATCCTTTCAGTGTTTTGCACGACGCGTTCAGGATATTCCACCACAAATCATTTCAGTCTGCGACCTCCTTACCTGCTAGTGATATTTTTCTCCATTTCTTAGTCCTGAATTCAAGTGTAACTTTTGTCTCCTCCTTTCTACGTGTGCACGGGTGCAAACAAAAACATTCAATGATGTTCAATAAAATAAAATGAGTCAGTTATTTTACCGCAAAAAGTTTTTTAACTCTAATGAAACATTGTTTATTTTTAGTTAAATTGTTCATCACCATAATTATCTAATCAAATGGTCAAAAAGTTTAATTATCAAAAATTTGATGGCAAAAATATATTGTGATAGCATAAAATTTGTAATAGTAATACGAAATTTATTACCTTTCCATTTATCTGAATTTATTTTGAACGATCGCAGCATGAATTATTGTAAAATTGCTACTGAAGCTTGAAAGGAAGAGAATATTAAATACAATGGTTATGTATTCACTCAACTCATATCTGAAAGATTATACAAGGAGAAAAAGTTTTATTCCGTTTAAAATACAAGGAAGTAATGTTTCCTTCCAAAATGTAATAGGAAACAGTAATTTTGAACTAAAGAAATTTTGTCAAGAATTTAGAACTAAGTTACATAAAATTTTCAGACTGATATAGTGTACTTAACAGTACAATATCTGTAAAATTAATATCAAATCTTAGTTGAGTTATTAGGAGCGGCAAGTCATTTCGATGATATTGAAGTATTATTTTGGCAGCAAGTAATAAATTTCCTGTGGTCTAAATGGCGTAGTGAATGAATTTCAATTTGACAAATGGCAGATAGCAGTTCTGTCCCTTGGCGTCCGACAAGCCTTCGAGATCTCCCGGTGTAAAGTGCCATTCGAATTTAAATAGATGACTGCGGCGCAAATTGAAAACTACTTATTAGACTCTGACGAGGTTGCCATATTTAGAAGGCTTAGGTTCTGTCATAAATTCTGAGGTCTATTTCATCAGCACGCTGCAATACCTGAATGAACATTAAACATTTTTATCTATAATGTAGCATAACTCAGATATTGTAATAGGATGCACAAAGTTTGAAACGTAGGATTAGTATTAATATCTGCGGTTATATCGTCACCTTAACAGGAGACAGAGAACAAAATTTGAATGTGATCGAAAAATTAACAAAGAAATAATTGTGACGGTATACAAACGCTACCTGTCGGTTCTTTCCATAAGAGGGGTCTTTAAAATTGCTGAGATGCATTTTACACGGGTATGGATATCTTTTACGAAAACGAAAAGTTCGAAGGCACCGCGGACACTGTGGCTACCAGACGATGGAGAGGCGATACTGTGTTGTGTGTGGTTTAGCTGTAGGTGGCGCCGCTACCTGAGGGACAGGCTGGATCGGACGCCTCCTGTCACTCGCCCGTCAACCGCCACGCCGACCGGCCGCCGCTGGCAGCGCGACGCGGTGAGTACACAATACAGCTACACCGTGCTCGTCGCAATTGCATTACTCAGTCGCTATACTCGAGTTATTAGCTGCGGCTAACCAAGCCTCGTGCTCGCCTCTGCTGTTGCACTGTGCGTAATTTGGTTGCCATACAATACATACCATCATAATTGAAGCGACATCTATGTAAAATTACGTCATCGCCTTTCAATTGTTCTATTATTGAGAAAGTGCTATTTTAAAATTTATTAATCGTCCTGTATCTGGACGAACGCTGACCTATTTGGGTCTTAGTGACAGCAGAGATGATGTGAGTAAAATTAGCAACCGTATGGACGCCAAAGTATGTTATAATTTACTTTGTGTAGTTAGGGAATGGAAAGCACAGAGAATTTTGTTGACTGCAGAATGCACAAACAGATGATTCACGTATTTTATAGCTTCCGTTGTCGATGTTGCTCAGATGTTGCAGTTAAAATTTCTTCTATTTTCTCCCGTTTTTTGTTGAGTGCTCATGTTTCGTAGTTGTCGTGTCGGTATTATTTACGCAATGCAACTTATAAAACAGCTCAACATTTTTTCAGAGAGGGTGATGAGGGGATGTACGAAAGAAGTAAAGGAATTGGGTTACAAAACTTTGGTCAGAACATTGCTTGAATATGGTAGTGTAGTATGGGACCCACATTTTGAGTATCAAATACAGGAGTTGGAGAAGGTGCAAAGAAGGGCTGCTAGATTTGTTTCTGGAAATTATCGCAGAACGCAATCAGTAACAGATATGATAAAAGAGCTGGAATGGGACTCATCGGAAGACAGAAGGAGGGTGAAGAGGGTCATGGGAGTGTACAGGGCGTATATTGGTGATGAGCCATGGAAAGATATTGGTGTAAGAATTGAAAGTAATGCATGGAAGGGAAAAGATGACCATGACCACAAGCTGGCACCCTATTTCAGGCACAAGGGTGTAGGAATATTCTCTTCTTTAGGTAAGGGTGTCAGGGATTGGAATAAATTATCAAGAGAAATGATGAATAATTTGCCAAAAACGTAGAAAAGAATTTAAAGTTAAAATTTGTAAAGGGTAAATGTAGGTGGATGCCGAAAAGGGGGAAGATAAGTGGAAGGAAACTGCCACCGGAGCATGCGCTCCATTGCAATTTAATTTAATTTAAAGGAAGTGCTTTAACTAACAGGACTCTCATGAAAACATCCCTGCTTCTCAAATCCAAAGAGTCCGCTTCTCATTGCAGCTATGTCTTTTCCGCGTTGAAGCTGGCTTTTTCAAGCGTTGCAGTGTATATTGTCATGTCGGAGCACTGTTCGGTCAATGAAAACGATGTAGATCTTTGTTTTCTGGGTTCAGCTCGATGTATGTGTGTGTCTTGGTCCATCCTTCGTTGCTTTGGCAACCGAATGAGCTAATCAGAATAATGACCTATTCATCCTAGGAGAACTTCATTTACTGCTTCGATCTATTAATGTTATCGCATCTGACTAACTTTCTTTTTATTTCGTCTCTTTTTAAGTCATATCCAACAAAATTTTTCTCCATGAAGTAAAAGGATGAGAGACATGCTACCTGAATGGAAGCACTCTTTTAGAAAATCGTTTTCAAAACACAAAAGATAGTTTTGGAATAGTATAACGAACCACATTGGTGCTATTTTATTAATACAATTAAAAAAATAAAAGTATAAAGACAAAACGTTGCAATATGAATGACTTACAGAGTATTTTATATGATTATTAACATCAAAATTAATATTATTTTCTGGATATAATTGAAAATGAAGATGATATGTTATATTGAAGAATTAAATTGCTTCTGGTTTGTACCAAGTTCCTAACTTGATAGATTATAGTTGACTTGCAGATTAATTAATATCAATGCTTGATTTATTAAAACCAGCAATTAGTGTAAAGTCAGAAGCGGTTTTAGATGTATAGTATAAATACTGAACAATTGGAATTATAAATTATTTTTTATACATTAATCTTGACCTATCCTGTATAGGTACTACCTAATCTTAAAACTGACAATACACCACATCTAACAAGGAATATACCATATTCGTATCAGTCACTGTATGTGTTACTGTGTGACAAAAAGAATCAGTTGTAATATAGAAGTAATAATAAAGATCATCATATAACAAATTATTTATTTTGCTTTAAAGTGATGAAGAATTTTCTTTTTAGTATCATTATTATTTTTGAAGGATGCATCTATATATTTTATTTTATATGGTATTTCCTGTTAGTAAACAGACAGAATGTCACAGCACTCAGTACACCAAAAAATCTTTTTTTCCCCGTCGGAATTTAATGTTTGGTGTATGGCAGTATTTATTAACGTTGGAAGGAGGAAAGTAACTGTTATCATCATACTGTGAATCATTTCATTTTAAATTAATTCACGGTTTATTGAAAAGGCCTTCGGTCAACATTTACCTTCATCGCATTTCACAGAAAAGACATTATGACCACTGATGTCGAAACTTTAGAATAACGTAATAATCTATTCTCGAAATAATCTGGTATTAGTGCACATGACTGGTCACTGAAGCATACATACTACAATGTTTACGTAGCCTATCTAGTTATTTATATACTGTCCGTATATTTGAAAGTCACACATAACCAAAACTTAGCTAAAATACAACTCTCAATCACAGAACAAAAATTTTGTGTTTAATATCGGGAAAACTTATTAATAACAATACTTAAAAAAGAGAGAAAAGAAGAATATAGTGAGATGAAGTAGGTGGTTATATCAGAATATGACATCTCATAGAAATTTGTATATAAAAAACCCATACATTTTTAAATACTAGGTCCCTAGTTACATTGCTGTTTTTGTTGGTAAGATAGAGCCACAATTCATAAGTTTGTTCTTGCAGTTTGGTGGAACCATCTGAAAACAAGGGAGGGAAGTCACCAAATTTAGTCTGTAGGGGTTGTTGCAGCGGCCATGATTGAACCTTAACCTGGCGATGGTAGTTTCTGAACAGATTGCAACCTTGGTACTATGATCGTAATGGGAGATTTGGTATCGTTTCATCATAATCGCAATGTTTGTTTTATATCACTCTTCAATTAAATATTTATATTGCTTTAAACGTCATGACACGCTCGTTTCAAAAGACAAATAGATTTTGATACTTTTCCCCCCTGTGTTAATTCCAGACATAGAAATCATGAAAAATCCAGCTACATATTCCAGGAGCATTAGTCTAGCAGTGTTCTACCCATTTAGTTTGTAATAGGAAAAACGAAAATAGGGATATTACGTAGAAAATTTGTTACTGGTCTTATTTACAAATATAGTAACAACGTTGCTCCGTCTTGTTGCTTTTCACTTCCAACGTATGCGCTTTGCAAGTATATGGGTGCTTTAATGTTATTTTACAGTGTCATACTGCAATTACTTACCGTTCCAGTCTGTGTCTTTAAGCAAAGCAATTTTAATTTTCAAATGTAATAACGCTATTGAAACGAGGGTTATTAATTTGTGTAATGTACACAATGGACGATATGGCACTAAATCAGTTTTCTGCACTGGTCGTGTGCTATGAATTTTCTGAATAGTGACTGAATAGTATGTCCAAACAAAACCAAAATCGAATAAAAAGTTCCAGGGATTCTAGATTTGTAAGTCTTGAAATAAATGACTTTGCGACTATCATAAGTATCACTTTTGGTAAAAACATTTTTTTTTTTAAACTCACACAGCACATCCTGAGAATATTTTAGTGAAAACTGCCCCCGCAGAAAAACTCCATTTATATAAAACAAAAACTATTTGACTTACACAATAATTTATAGAAAATGATACAGTTCTATACCATTCCGCTTTTGACTTGAATGGGAACTTTAGATATTAACGTTGTGCATTTGTTCCGTTTATCGTTTATACTTAAGAAATGGCATTTACTGTGGTTTAGCAATGCACTATCAATGTACTATATAATACCACGTAATTTCTAAATAAGAGTACTCTCCTATTTGAACGTAATGCTGCTATTAACCTGAAACTCTTCTACCCCTTCCTTTTAAATGAAAATGGGCGAATTTTATAAGAAGTACCTGATTTATTGACAGAATGGAATCAAATTTGATTGAAATTCGGAATTTCCACTATTTTGTGTTCTAAACAAATAAACACTTCACACTTTTTCATTACAATCACATCATATACACCGAAATGTGAACAGAAAACTGAAGAAAGGACTGTAAGATTGAACTAAAGGAAATGTTTGGTACATTGCATTTATTGAAGCACGAAATCTCTTCTGTTTTCTTCCTTTGATTTTTTTTATCTACTTCTGCTAAGGTGCACGAACACAAAAGAAGGAAAATGTATATAATGCATGATAGCACTTAATTTTTCTATTAATATTCTCACGTGATGAACCTGTCATTTTAAAATTAACCTAATGCACTGAAGAATAAAATAGTGAACCAAAAAAATCGAGACGTTTGCCTATTATTTGCGATAAGAGCCTCATTTCGTTTTCTTGTCTTATCCTTAACTTTGCTTTGATATTCCACGGTATGTACCGTATTGAAATATAACTTCTTTCCGGTGCCCTTCATCCGTACATACGTCAAAGAACCGTTTTGTAGAAAATATAGATCAGTACGTTTTATCTTTATCCATAATAAATGTACTTGGGAAAGTCTGTTTTCAATTGACAAGTAAGCAAATAATTTCACTGCAACACTGTTACTTCTGATGATGTTTTATTACGCTTTGCGTGACGCGTTTCGAGAACTGATTCTCATTATCAAACGCAGTATTAATACATTATTAATGCATTTTAATGTGTGAAGTGCTTGTGTTTGTTTCTGTTGGATATTAGTAAAACTTTTGGAGTTTTCGTTTTTGAAGGTTTCTTAAAAACATGTCATCACAGAAACTTACACATTCTTATTACATTAAATAAAGGTATTATGTGCACAGTTTGAAAGTTAACGTTATCTAAACAAAGCAATAATTATGACAGTCGCGAAGTCTTTTATTTCATGACTTACAAGTCTAGAATCTCTGGAACTTTTTATTCAATTTTGATTTTGCTTTGTTTAGATAACGTTAAATTTCAAACTGTGCACATAATACCTTTATTTAATGTAATAAGAATGTGTAAGTGTAAGTTTCTGTGATCACATGTTTTTAAGAAACCATCAAAAACGAAAACTCCAAAAGTTTTTCTAATATCCAACAGAATCAAACACAAGCCCTTAGCACATTAAAATGCATTAATAATGTACTAATACTGCGTTTGATAATGAGAATCAGTTCTCGAAACCCATCACGCAAAGCGTAATATAACATCATCAGAAGTAACTGTGTTGCAGTGAAATTATTTGCTTACTTGTCATAGATCAGTACGATTACGACGAACCATTTACGCTGTTACTGTTTCGTGGCGCTCGTAGCGGATGTTGAAGAGGTAAAATCGTGTCGGCAGGATATTGTCATTAGAGGTGCGCTTTGTAGTGGCCGGAAGGAAGGAAACGAACCCGTGTTGCCATGCGCCCACCACGGCATCACAACAGCCTCTCTGTGTTGAACTCGGCGCTCGTTAACGTCTCTCAGAGGCGTCTGAAACCTTTAGCTTATCATCGTTCCAGAGGTTTAGTGTTATGCCTTAATGAATTATTCGAAGACGATGTTGATTTCGAATGAGGATCACAGTTACGCTTTTGATCTTGCCACCCTTTCGTTTAAAGTTGAATTTGAAGTAGGCCCTACCTAGTGTTCATAGCATGGTTTTCAACTTAAATGGTTGTAAAAATTATATGTAAGCCATGCCAGAATCGAACTAATAAATACAACTATGTTCTGTCGATATTTGCAAAGAATAGTAAATAGCGCGCAACACATTTTTTTTCAGTTAACTGTACCTATCCGCATGACTACTATTGGAAAGTCTGTAAAAATTACTAATCCTAATGCTGATCGTAACTAAGGGGTGACTGAGTAATAATTTGTATTTATTCAGTTTTTTCCGTCCGTACAGGTAAATTCGTATGGTGTTAGACATGGTGACAGACTTGCAATACCACACGCATTTCACTGCTGTCATGGTGGTTTGGTGGTTGCTTTAGAATTGTTTAGATTTCCGTGCACCAGGAAATCAGTGGCAATTATTAAGAAGCGGAGCGTAAGGTAATCGTCCTTACAGTATCAGTTATTTCAACTCCGCTAGTATAAACATGCAGAGTACGTCGGCTATGCTTTAATGGCAAACATTTCGTAACCGTGTGTCAGGTCAGTTGTGGGAAAACCTTACCATAACATCTGAACACATATGTAAAAATACCATGACGGTTTTGCTTTTCTGTTTTCTAAAACAATATTTCATTGTCGTCACTAACAATAACAACATTTTAAATACACTAACCTGCAAGGAAACTTAAAGTATGCGTACCGAACGTGGTGGTGTAACGGTTAGCGTTCTGACCTCGCATTCGGGAGGACGGTGGTTCGAATCCCCATCCGAGCATCCAGATTTGGGTTTTCCAAATCACTCCAGGCAAATGCCGGGATGCTTCCTTCAAAAGATCATGGCCGAATTCCTTCCTATTTCTTGCCCCCCTTTCCTTTCCCGTCTCTAAAGACCTCGCTGTTAAGAGACGTTAAGCAGTTAAAAAATAAAAATAAAGTATGCGTTCTGCCTTCGCCTTGCTATAAGTCACAAGGCGTGACTTAAGTTGAGCTGATGTTTGTATTAAACTTAGCCGTTTCTAGAATCCATTCGATAACACTACTGTCTTTATTATTTATTATTTGATCCGAAAATTCTCTCAGCTCCTTAGCAATACAAATCAGCACTACATGAAATATTTTCTTTTCGTAATTTTCGGTCAAAAAAGAAAGATGAAAAAGATCAAAAATAAATAATATGCCACAAAAAGCATCTAATACTGCCACTGCAATTACGTCTGTCTTTCTTGAAACAGGAAGAATGAGTATATGGAATTACAAATAACTTTTGTACCGGCATATATCAAGACGTATACTCACCGAATTTTCAATTTCATCAGGAAGAGTTTTTTCGGTGATAAAGCTATATGGATTAATTATATCATGTCCGCTGGAGCTATATAACACGCATGGAACATCTCAATTATTTCTTAAATGCCTTGTATATCAGCCCTATTTAGACATACTAAATCCTGACACGTCATTTCGACAATGGTCATTATTAATAATAATCTTTGTTACGGTAAGTCAGTGAAAATTGTCATTTTAGAGACCATTTTTAACGGCATCTTAAAGAAAGGCAGTGGGCATGGAGTGTTTAAGTGTTGTGTGTGAGTTTGCTTGTCATGTCCGTCCCGTGGAGTGTCTAGAATTACTTGAAAGACAATATACACATGGAGAAACTGAAAGCACAAGATGAACTAAACTCATACCTGAGCTGGCTGTATGGCCTAAGGAAGCCAAATGTCATTAAAAAAAAAAAATAACGGTGAATGTAAATTGAGTGCTTATGTTTCTCCAGTAACACTTGCTATATAAATTTGGAAGGTGCTTACTACAATCAATGCTAACACCTCTGTCACAGCACCAGAGCTAACTAGTTGCAGCACTTTCAGGCGTAGTAGTCACCGATAATATCATAGCAAGGTAGCATAGAGAGGTAACGGGCTTGCCTCCCCTTAAATTATGTCCGTGTAATATTGCATTTTATGACTTGTTTAGGGTTTCGCAGGTTGGAAAGGTAGATGAGAAATTAAGAGGAGTAGTATCTTTGGAGCAATAGAGATGAATGGAAAGGTTTTTACGAGAGGGCGTGGCGCAAAGCGTAATTAATTATTGAGTTTCAGCTGGTGTATAAGAATTGTTAATGATATTAAATGAACGTTATTGATTTTAATGATTATCGAGTCAACTTGTAATACGCTTTATAATAAAAGAAAATTTGGATGAATTCTAGATACATGTCGTACTTGCAAAGAGGACACAAATGCGATATTTCTTACAAAATTTAGATAAAAAAAATATTTTTATGATGCATTTTCCATCCAAGTTTCAGTACTCCGTATGGTAGCAGTATATAACTTATGCGCAGTAAAGCATTGTTGTCTGGTTCATAAATTTAGGATTTCAAAGCGTTGAATGGTTTTATGGATGTAACATCCTGTACTCACGAAGCTGAAATACCTCTTACATTAAGCAACATAGCCACTGAGCGAATTACTACGAATGCACGTGAATACCTGAGGCGCAGTTGCAATTTTAGTGGATTATAGCTGTGTCTGAGACGTCGTTCACGTGAGATTTGTTCTGTTATTTTGCAGATAAACTATCAAAGAAATGTTGGCTGGATAGGAAAATGTAGAGGTGCAGCCATGTTTGTTTTATCTTTCTTTGATCTTCTTCTTTCCTTCTGAATTTGGGTCGTATGTAAATGTTTTAAACACATCTTTGTATCTACCACCACTTGAAACTGACATTAATTCGGAAGAGTTTATAGTTGTGGACCACCCATGGGAATACTATCTATGGCCTGAAAGATCCAACAGCCGCTCTCCGTAAGATACTGATTTTACAGTTATTGGTTTATTAACACCCCAAGATAGGCAGTATAGTTATTTACTAATGTGTGCACCTTAGCACGCTTTAGAGACAGCAGTATTTTGTGAGAGACTTGATGCGCCGCGCCGAGCCGTAGTGGCAGCACGCCGTGTCAGCGCGGGGCCGAGTTTTGAGAACACATGAACAGCCACCCTGACAGGAAATCGACGACAGCGAGTGTATCGATCTACGCCTTTGTTCCGTAGTAGCGAGTCGTCATGTCAGTCACTCCAGCATGAATACGAGTCAACGCAAATTGCATTTTTGATGACG
Organism: Vandiemenella viatica; assembly: GCA_031002005.1. Classification (NCBI taxonomy): domain Eukaryota; kingdom Metazoa; phylum Arthropoda; class Insecta; order Orthoptera; family Morabidae; genus Vandiemenella; species Vandiemenella viatica. The sequence goes on from CM061920.1 coordinate 159,346,847, forward strand.
TACCATTTGGAGTCTTTTGAACACTTGGCGTGTGTTGATTTTTTGAAAGTAGGGACGTATTATTAGATATAACATAACGGAAAACGCTGATACATGTTACCGCCAGACTTGAATTAATTTGGAAAATAAGGAGAAAAGCACAATAACTAATCCCAATATTTATTAAAGATTGAGACTCTTTAAATTATGATAATTTATAAATACTGAGAACTGTAGCGTGGAGCGAGGACATTAAAGTTTTGGTGATTGTACCAATTTTGAAATACCTGAACTGCACTGCACTGTACCACTTTCGGTGTACGCATGATTTGATAGGAGTTGGATCGCTTTTATCAGCAACCATACGATGATGTTTTTCTTCCACCACATGACCCAGTTTTTGTATGAGTGTGGAATTGTAAGCGCTGGTAATAGTTTTTAACTTGTGAAGCAAACCCGTTGGATTACGCTACTGCAGTCGAAAAAAAAAATTGGCACTTTAGTCCCTTTATGAAGGCATGACAGAAGTCGCTTTGGTAATTTATTGATCCCATAATCATAACAGGCACTACCAGCAATGATTCTTTGTCATGAGGTGAGCAAGGAAATTCTCTTAATCCTGCTCCGCTCCTATAGCTCGTTGCGAAATCTTGTCAGCAAACCGGAAGCCGGTAAGCTGAAAATACAGACATCACTGTTTTTTCATGATTATATGTATGCTCGCTTTCAAATACTACCCTAGCGTCATCCATTCCCCTTTTCTTAACATTTCAAGATCAACCGAAAGCCGAGACTGGTGGTTTTGTGGTTAGCATTCGCTCTAGTCATTTGGGAGGACGCCGGTTCTATATCATACCCGACAATTTAAATTTCGGTGTTCCAGTTTCTCCTTAAATCACTGCAGGCTCCGTTAAAAAAGTCATGGCTGAATTCCTCACTGTTACTTGTCCCAAATTCTCTCTCTATTCTATTTATCTCGACGAGCTTTAAAGCCCTACCAATAAAAATTTTCGATAATTTGTATGGATCATTCTTGAATGCATATCGTCTTTGAAGGACCATATGCTTCATGGAGCAACCTGATAACACTGCGAACTTCTTTTACGTCCTTAATACATGTCATTGACAGAAGAGGTGAGCAGAAGAAGCATAACCGTAAAAGTTTTACTTAAGATAAAGAGGGAATACCTCAGTAGTTTAGTTTTATGAGTTTTACAACTCGTCGAAAGCGAGGTTGCTAGAGTCGCTAGAGGATTGTTGACAAAGAACAGGAAGAAAATAGGTCGTGGCATTTATGAGCGATGCTTCTAATCTGTAGCGATTTCTGGAAACCGTGGAAAATCACATTCAACTCATCACAAATGCCAGACCCAAACGTTAGCACTCAGCCTTTTTTTTTTTTACTTATGGTTTTACGCCTTGTCAACAGCGAGGTTATTAGAGGCGGGATAGAACTGAGGGCAAGGACCGAGAAGGAATTTGGCCATGGTATTTTTGAAGGAAGCATCCAGACATTTGCCTGGAGTAATTTGGGGAAACCATGGAAAACCCAAATCTGAATTCCCGGACGGGGATTCGAACCCGTCTCCTCTCGAATCCGAGGCCAGAGAGTTGCTACACATCCACCACGCTCGGTAGCATTCGGCGGCAATGCTCGATCGTTAACTTCTGGTAACAGTTAAAACTTGAAGATAAAACATATTACTAAAGCGAGGAACATGTTACATAATCATTAAAATCAAATAGCAAGAAACGAGTATCAAGACAGCAATATAAATTTCTTACTTGAAGAGCGGGAAGTGGGTTTGCGAAATTACTAAAGAAAGTCAAACAAGTATCATAATAAGCTATCAAAGAAGTCCCACGCATAAAAAAATGTATTTTAGATATGACCTGTAAAATGTTTAATTTAATTAAAGTGAAGTTACTGATGAATATCTTCATCAGCAAAACCTTGTACCAACCATTTTCGTCGCTAGAGTTTGGCTTACATGCGAAATGCATTTTTAGAATGAAGGGTTTCTATTTTTTATTCTCGACCAGTTCAACTAAAATAAAATCTTTGTTTTTGGCATACGCGTTTCGATTTATTAGACCATAATCGGTGCCGGTTTTTATTTCATTATTACGTTTAAGTTGGGAATTTTTTTACTTCAGTATTTCGTTGCTTACTTTATATGTTTGATACAAGCGCTGTAGTGTATTTTTAAACACAAAAAACTATTTCATTTTTGTAAGCACGGTATTATTTTCCAATTGCTGTGTTCGTGTAACAAATAAACACGGAGATTATTACTGTTTATGTTTAAGGGCAAAATATCAACCTTGTCAACTTCTCAGACGATACAACATGTCCCTGGAAGCTACATACTATTGATGGTTTAGTGTGGCGTTACTTCTTTCCTACCGATTTATGGATTTAGAATGCAGTTTTTCCTATCGATGAATGAAGACTAAGAAACACTTGCAATGGACATCAACTGGTAGTAACACAATTTTTTTTAATATGAACTTGTACGAAACTACCCGAATTTCGATTGACTTAATTTCATTAGCATAAATTTGCTGGTTGAAGGCATGCAATTTCTTAAATAATACAACGTAAGGAACGTGCGTAGCAATTTTCATACCAGACTGTAATTCCCTCTCTTGTCCCGCTGGTGCGAGGATTCGCTTGAACCGGCCCAAACCGCGGTCAGGACAGTCGGATAGCAGGTTGCGATGGATATTCCGTCTCGTGCCACATCCCACTGGCCGTATCGTTTTAACACCCCAGAATGTCCGTCTTTGTGAAAACCTAATATCTTGGATTGTTATTAATGAAAAGTCGGAGCTGTTACAATTTATTTCTAATAATTGAAAGTTATTTGGGAGATAAATTAAATCACACAACTATTTCTTAGAGTTGAAAACTGATTCTGTAGCAAAAAAAGTAGGCCAACACATGTTTTAAAAATTTTCTGTTGGTATGTATCGACTTACATTAATTTTTAGGTTAATTTTTAGGACACGCGTCGTTAGTCCAGAAGCATGTAAACAAGCAAAATCAATTTTAAGGCAACTTGTTGAAGACTTATATCTCGTTTGAAATGACGTTTTCATTTTAATTACAAGTAATCCCCACGTTGCGGTATTATTGAAATAATTAAATACTTCGCGGTATGGATAACTAGTAAGTTAGAGTGGTATGTCTTTCATTTAGTTGTCGTGGAACTTTAATTTAATTACTTTAGTTTTCATTTATTATCTAATTTATAGGGAATCTACGATTCAAGGTTGTTTTGAGATTCAAGATTTCATAATCAGCCAAGAAAGATAAGTACCTGTATGGTATCGTAAAAACTTAACCATTATTATTATTATTATTACTCCGCGATTCACTAAGAGTGTGTGGCGGAGGGTGCATTAAATCTATCGAAAAGGGTTATGGTTTGGAAGGGATATGCGGGATATGGCAGGAGGCGCCCATGGGCTATTGTGATGAACCATCCCAGCATTCGCCTGGAGTGATCCGGGAAAACCATGGAAAACCCAGATCAGGATGGCCGGAGTGCTTTATCGAAAGCCACTCCTTTTGGATTTTGAGTTTACTCGCCCGGTAAATACTTTCTATTCCATTCCCTAATCGCTCGTGGGAAAAATGAGTACATAAATGAATCAGTTCTGGCCCTGATTTCTCTTATCTTATTTTCGCGGTCATTCCGGGATATGAATGTTGCTAGTAGCAATATTTGCTGGCTGTCATTCCGAAATACGTCAGTCATGAATTTTTCAATTAGCTTCCGTCGAGAGCAACGCCTTCGGTGTTCCAGGTCTTCCCAACCTAACTCCTTCAACATCGCACTTACGCTTTCCCTCCAACTATCTTCTTTGGACCTTCTCTAATGCCTCCATTAATCCCTTTTGATGGGGACCACATACAGAACAACAATATTCTAAGTGAGGACGTACTAGTGACTTGTATACAATCGATTAAGTTCCGGAGTGCATTGATTTAAATTACGACCTAGAAATTGGAGCATACGAATTGCTTTCCCCATTACATTCTTGATATGCTCATTCCACGACAAATTATTACGAATTGTTACCCCTAGGTATTTAGCAGAATCTACCGTTCTAAGGACAGTAACATTAATTGTATATTCATAGTTAAATGGTGTCACCTTTATTCTTACACGCATGACTTGGCACTTTTTAGCGTATTACCCCAATTGCCAATCTTTACACCACGTAATTTTTTCATAATATCGTCTTGTAACAAAGCGCAGTCGTCCTGGGTTTTGATTTCACGATAAATAATAGCATCATCGGCAAATAATCTTTTGATCCCCCCTATTATGTCGCATAAATCATTAATATATATGAGAAACAACAGAGGCCCTATCACGCTTCCCAGGGGTACCCCGGACCTCACTTCGGTACGTGATGAACGCTCACCGTCGAGAACTACACACTGTGTTCTGCCCTTCAGAAAGTATGCAACCCAGTCGCATATTTGTCTAGATATGCCGTAACGACGAAGTTTCCTAAGTAACATAGTGTGAGGCACAGTGTCGAAAGCTTTTTTAAAATCTAATAGAACTAAATCAACCTGGGATTGCTCATCTATAATTCGGCACAAGTCGTGAATTAGAACCATTGGATCGATTCACAATTTTATGATTGAAACTTTTGCACCACAGTGCGAATAATTGAATTATCAGGCAAGAACCATGAAACATTAAGACGGTCAATTAATCAGTGAAAGTGTAATTTGGGGAAGCGACCTTTAAAACAATGAAATGAAAATAACGGTGACTGGCAACTAGAGCACTGTTATGATAGTTATAAAAGAAAACGTTCAAATGATAACTTACGATTATGATCGTATTATGATCGACAAATGCAAAATATGAACAACTTTTTTTTTGTTTTTTGCTTCTGGCTTTACGCCTCGTTGATGTTATTAGAGGCAGGAAAATACTGGGGTGAGGACGGAAAGGAATTCGGCCAACGAAAAATCAAATCTGGATGGCGAGATACGATCGCGAATCCTCCCGAATCCGAGATCAGAGCGTTCGTTATCACTCACCCTCCAAGTTCGGTATGAACAGAAATTTTCTAAATCATCCGCAAATTAAAGTGAGCATGAGATAGCTGTGCATGTTCAGTGGGCATGATGTCTGATTCGTTACTGGAGTACCAACCTCCGTAAACATTTGCAAGCGGAACCGTTCGCTAGCCCAGTCGCTTGGCTTGAGATTTCCGACGGTCCAAGGAAAAGCTGAGCTAACGCTGATATCTTATCAACTCCAGTCGCGGCGTCATATGCTCGCACGAGGAGAATCATGCAATGAGATGTTTGGTTTTACTAATTGTTCAAGAAGAGAAGAAGACGACGTTGGTGGCGCTTTGGCTTGCAAATAAGCGGTCAACATCACCTACGATTTTTTGAGATCTTTTGCAGAAGATTTGAATCCACATTTCCAAACAGGCAACATACACTTAAGTGCGAAAAATCATGTTATATCTTCTAATATCGTATGAGACCCCCTTTTGCTGGGAGAATTGCAGCAACCGATTTGGCATTGACTCAACAAGTTGTTGGAAGTCCCCTGAAGAAATATTTGGCCATGGTTCATCCGTAGCCTTCTATAATTGCCGGCACAGGACGTTGTGCAAGAACTGATTTTTTGATCATGACCCAGATGCGTTAGATTGGGTTCATGTCTGGCGATGTAGGCGGCCAAATTATTCGTCGGAATTGTCCACAATTTTTCTCAAACCAATATTATCTCCGTCGTTAGGCTGCACCCTTACAAGCAATTTACATAAAGCTTATCTTTACCTGTTAACTAGATGGTTTTGACTTTGCTTTTCACACCCAGTAAGAAGGCATCAAGCAGACCATCATCACAGCAACCGTTTCCCTCGAGCTATTATCTTTTAATTACTTTTTGTAATGATCCTTGCGTTTAAGGTCCCAAATTAAAGATTTGTTCCATAAATATTGGTCAGTTTAATTACATTCTCCTCTGTCAAATCCATGATCAAATTACAAATAATTGAAAACTTAAGTAAAAAATAAAGACAGAATTATATTTGTTGGTTTGCAAGCAAAAAACACAAACTAGCGTCTATGTCGTTCCAAAGGGAACTAAGAACTCCTTTGTGTTTGGAGATCATTCTCGGGATCGCCACAAGCGTTTGCGAGCAGCTAACTCCGCGCTCCAAACCCGGTCCCGTCAGATGAACGAGCGGTTCCACTCGCAACTGTATGCGTGCCTTCGGTGTAATATCACTTAACGATTTCTGCCGAAAAGTTGCTTGCTGGAGCGACCTCTGCCAAGTGCATCTGGAAATAATTACGGCTCGCCTGACCAATTCCCTCCAAAGAAAAATCTTTTGCACGAACAATGTAACTTAGGAACCATTACATATCATCTCCATAACCAGGCCCCATGTCCATTTCAGTTTATCTCTGGAGCATGAAGTCGCCATCTGGAATCGTCGACGCGACGTCACCAACTCTAAGTCGCCTTTGTAACCAATATCCGGTCGGCCTCGGTAGCGTAAGGGCTAGAGTGCTAGCTCCGCGTGCCGAAGGCCGCCGGTTCGAATCCGGCCGCGGGCATGGATGTTTAAGTGTTGTGTGTCTGTGTGAATGTCCTGTCCGTTCTGTGGCGTCCATACATTGGAAAAATACAATATATATACTGGATGACGACTTATACACTGAAAGCTTTAATAATTACATTGAGCTGGCTGTATGGCCTCCGTTGCCAAATGCAATAAAAAAAAAAAAAAAACAATATCCGCAATGTCGCGGCCGGAATTAACAGTGAACTTCGTCACCACGGATCTAGGTAGTTTACCCTGCGCCGCTTTTTCTCGGCGATCTCCGTTGCTCTTCTCCTTTTCTCACCAGACTACTGGAAAAAGTACCATACATGGCGAACCGTACCCACCGGATCCTTAGGCCCTTCAGCAAGCAAACTAAAACCAATTTCCTTCAATTGTTTGACCCTGCTACGTGCGTGTGTTTTGTCAGACAGCCCTGGATTTTACGAAAATGGCTATGACGTAAAAGATTACTGTGGCTTCATAAAACAATTTTCATTTTACTTTATAGCTACAGTGAAGCAGTCCTCGTGACTGATATGAGTATGTCCGGAACTAAATATCTTACGTCGCTATGTACTTTGTGAGAGTAATTGCTGCTTAGGGACAGAAACAAAATAATTAATAGGCACTTCCATCAGTGATGAACCAAAACAATACGAGAAAAATTCATATTAGCTAACATGACGCAACTTTCCGTGACTGGAAGTGGAACGGCGGTTCGAATCCCCGTCCGGGCATCCAGATTTGGGTTTTCCATGGTTTCCCCAAATCACTCCAGGTGAATGCCGGGATGCTTCCTTCAAAAGGCCATGGCCGAATTCCTTCCCATTCCTTGCCCCCCATCCTTTCCCGTCTCTAAAGACCTAGTTGTTATAGGAGACGTTAAGCAGTTTAAAAAAAAAAAAAACTCGAAGTGGAAACAAACCATCGATACGTTCAACTGGTTAATGTCTCTGGATTGCATATATTTTTACGTTTTCCCTGTATTAAATAAATATCTTAGATATATTGAGTAGTATCATTACTATTTATCAGCTTGATAACTGAGATTGAAACCGTCATTAGGGTTTATTATGGACCTATTACGGAAGAACCGGTTTCGATTACATGTTCTTCTAAGATCACTCCACGCAAACACAGATACGGTTCGTGAAAATAACCTTGGTTGAGCTGCTCTTTCCACATGTTTGACTCTGTAACTAACTATCGCTGTAATGTTCCAGTCATTCATCCCCTCCGATTATGCCACTTGACACCGACCACCTGACATGGCAAGAGTGAATCATTGTAGGGTAATAAGATAACAGATTTAAAAAAAGAAATTCGGTTACTTTGAGATAAGATTTGGTATCACGCAGAGAGCGATTAAGAACGCTAGTGTGTATGGGTTGCTACTATTAAATCAGTCTCAGGTCAAATTGGACCTTGTAATCTTCGAAAACCTTATTTCTCTAGTGCAGTTTGGTGAAGGAAAAGAATAGGGACGGTATTAAAGTTTCAAGCTAGTCAAAATATAATGGACTACATTAATACCTGGACAATGTAAAGAGAAACAAATTGAACCAGACTTTTCCCCTGACGGCCGTATCTACCAACGTCAGACATAAACAAATTATTAAGTAATACGACATAACCAACTAATACGACAAGGGGGGTTATGATCTTTCCTCAATTTGTGTGGATAATTAGCTAACTAAAGTCACCACTTCAGTTCGCGAAGAATTAGCTGGTTTAACAACATTTCAACTGTGCAGGAAAATACCATCGCGAACACATTCAAGATGCTACTCATTTAAATTTTAAATTCGAATGTTGTTCGATCCGCTGAAAATGAAGGGAGCTATTCTTATCACGAAATGATAATCACTGCTCCAAAAGAAATAATCGATCTATTTTGCACCGAATCCGTTGTAAAAATTAATACTTACAAATTCGTAACAGCACTTCTTGGAATAACGACAAACACAAATTTGGGGGGAGGCTTGAGTGGATTTCGTTTGGGTGGGGCTTGAGTCGGGTAAGGGTAGGTTTAATAGTCATGCCGTCCTTAAAAAATCAGTATAGCTAAAAAAAAGTCGGCAAATCTAAAAAATTACCGATGTCGGGGGTGGACCTAAATACTTTTTTTGGGGGGGGGGGCTTGAACCCCCTAGTTCCCCTTCCTGGATCCGCCACTGCCGAAATGTTATTGATTGATATTGTTTTTGACTGAATTAAGTTCTACCTATTGAAAACACTGACGATTCGCTTTTCAACTCAGTATTTATTTTTCCGTGTTTCTCTTAGATAACATAGAGCATCAAAGTTCTCCAAAGACACTGATGCACAAACATACAAATATTCCAGCTATTAACTACCGAGCGTGGTGGGTGAGCGGTTAACGTTCAGATCTCGCATTTGGGCTCGAGTTCCCGTTCGGGCATCCAGATTTGGGTTTTGCACGTTTTCCTCAAATCACTCCACGCGAATATCGGGATGCTTCCTTCATAAAGGTCATGGACGAATTCATTCCCGTTCCTTGTCCCCAGTCCCATCCCGCCTCTAATGACCTCTACGTCGAAGAGGCGTAAAGCCATAAGTAAATAAAAATGCAATTAACTCCAGAAACAAAAATTATGACAACTAACTAACTAACTAGTCTCTGGCGTTCGTTTATATAGACGCGACAGAATAACCAAAATAACACAGAGAAAGCCGACTGATGTTTTCCAACTGCAAGAGTACACTATACAATTAAAACAATCATAATTAATACAAAATAATTCACAATCATCATGAAACACACGGAAATGAAAATGAAATATATTTACAGGTATTTACACACAAAATTATATATAGTCCAAATCATTGAGAATTGTCCTCTAAACATCGTGGCTCACATCATCATTTACAACTAAACACTTTTAATCAATGTATCATGCATAATACTATCCTTGAACATATTACATAGTTTCTCTTCGTAATACAATATTTATTTACACAAATTCATAATTAGTTACACGAAAAATATACAAAATATAATCCACTCCAGGCCTGCTATACATAATTCTTAAAATAACATTTCATTAAAGGGCTGGGTCTGAGAATTGTTATACACTGTGCGGTGTCTCAGCGCACTCAGTCATACCTCAGCGTTTCTATACAGAGTTATTATGTCCGTAAAATGTTTTACATTTATTTTCAGCACTCTCCGAACTTGGAAAGGGGGGAGGGCTGAAAACTGGATACCCAAGATAAATTTGCGAGCGCTATTTGTACCTCTCAAAGTATCGCGATTCGTTTCGGCTGTGACGATGTGTCGCATACGTCATCCTCAGTCAGAAGAGGCCTGCTTGTCTGGCGCCGGCAGACGTGTAAATGCCAGACAAGCGGAAAGTGAGCTGCAGAGCAGGGCGGCCGGATGCAATTTGCGCGGCGAAACAAAGTTAGCGCGTGCGACGCGGCACATGTGAGCGAGCGGTATTTAAAATCGCGCTACCCCTTCCTCCCTCCGCGGGGCCTTTCAGCGGGGGCGGCAGCGACTCGACGGCGCGCCATATTGAATCAGTCGATTCAAATAAGCTGATGGCATAATTGAGTTTGTGTTGGGGCCCGGGAGCAAGCAGGCAAATTGTGTCTTCCGCTGCCTACGTCGGCGCCGCCGTTTCGTGTTTTCCGTGGCTGCCGCAGCTTCTCGACTCCCTGCAAACAGGCTGAACAGAGGACTCCAGCACCAAGACAACGCTTTAAGATTCATCCATCTACAGCAATATTATAAATACAAAAGTAGCTCCCGCGACTAAACGGCAAAACAGATCTTGTCGAAATTTGAAAAATAAATACTATGCATCATTAAGAAGAACATAGGATACATTTTTATGGATAAATAACATATATTGTGATGAAATTTTGAAAACTAACCGTACAGTGGCAGATAGACTGATAGTTTCTGTAATGTTCTATTGGTCGCTCAGGATTTGTTTCTTTCGCAGTCAATTTGAGTATAATCTACACTAATATTTTAAATTCGAAGGAGAGACTTTATTCTTCGAATTTAAAATATTAGTGTAAATTATACTGACTGCGAGAGAAACAAAACCTGAGCTATACCTAGAACATTACAGAGACTGTCTGTCACTGTTCTGTTAGTTTTCAAAATTTCACCACAATATATGTTATTTATCCATAAAAATGTATTCTATGTCCTTCCTAATGATGGATAGTATTTGCTTTTCATATTTCATCAAGATCGGTTTTTCCATGCAGTCACGAAAACGTAACAAGCAGACAGAGTTACTTTCGCATTTATAATATTGATGTAGATGGATGGAAAAGCTCTCTCGTCTCAAGGATTAGTGACACGTTCCCCCAAGGTGTTACTGCGAACCGAGCCAGGCGTGCTCGACTCGGTTCACTAGGTATCAACTATCCATTGCGGATAAAGTAATCCTTGCATGTTTTTGGGGGAGGGGAGGGTTGTAACTTCTTCGGGAGATTTGACCCCTGCAACAATTGCGTCGCAAACCGGTCAGACCAATCATGTCCTGTGATTTTTTTTTGTTGGTATGGACGATGATCGGTGACCTTTATTTGGGAGATCTCACCCCGTAATATACCATCCTGATTTCGGCTTCTCAAAATCAACAGAGGCGAATGCTGGTATAGTTGCTCTACTATGTCATGGCCGAACTCCTTCCCGTTCCTATACCGTATCCAATTTCTTTGGCCGAATAGGCACTTGATGTCTACAGTATCCCGTGGTGCCCTGAGCTTGCACGGGGCATCACGAAATTCCACTTTTTTTTAAAAACTCTTTCTGTTTGTTACGTTTTTACGACTAAACAGCTAAACGGATCTTCATGAAATTTGACAAGGGAATACAATATATCTTTAGGAAAGTTTCTATGTTAGAATGGTAGAATTGTATGTTTATGACTTTCCCGCCATATTATTTCTACTCAGTGCTTTCTTGGGACACCTTTTACGTTATTTATAGCATTCTACACCCAGTTCTAGAAATTAAATTCTAAGTGCATTAGTACTAAGTCGCGGGCAGCAGCTAGTTCAGTAATCTCCAACACTTCTGTGTAGTGATTTAGTGATTTGTTCCTAGTTTTCTCATGGTTTTTAAATAATTTGAGCAAATACATAAATGGAAGAGGTGTTAATTTTACAGAAATCCTCATAACATTCATATTTTTTAAAAAATTAGTGTAAAACACCCATACAAATGTTCAAAAATTAACTTCTAAGAGCATAAATTTTTTGCCATCGAGTCCTATGTCAGCCAATAGGTGCTTCTGCATTGCTGTCAGCAGTTCACAGTTATTATTGCTAAATCCCTCCACTCCTATTTCATTCAGAAACACAAACAAGAAAATAATATATTTTATGGATTTATCTGACAGCTTAATTGTTTGATTTTCCTAAACTTGTCGCAAATTCCATTTAGTAGTTCGCTGCATCCAACGATAAACTTGTATATATGCCAACTTTTTATAGTAAAAGAAAATATCTGTGAATTCGCCTCTATTCTGCTAGTCCTCTAAGTCAACTTTCATGTTACCTATAGCAGTGTTTCTCAACATACTTATATAACGTCGATTCAGCTTGAGAAGTCATACCGGCATTTGCTTGAACATTTCTACTTCGCTTGACGGTTCTGTCCACTCACACAAAATAGGGTGATGCTAGGCCTACTTGCACGCCACAGTTCTGCAATCTTAATCACCCATTATAGCTGCAGTGTTCACCACAACCTCGGATTTTGGAGTGATTTAGAAAGATTGGATGTGTGCCGTATGACAGAGGCTGTCCATACTGAGTGCTGGTAAAATCATGTAAAAATTTGTAGGGTTGCTATTTCATTCGATATGCAGCTATAAAGTTTATGACAGAATATTAGGTACTAAAATCTTAGATATACTTTTATGTTTACCCTGAATAGATCTCATATGATACATTATATCGAAAATCATATATTTAAAAATTTGTTATTGTTTCTTCAGCTCGAGAAAACACCTAACAAGTTCACCACTTTGCAATATTCAGTCAAAAGCACATGTTAGAATCCGCTATAATGCCAAGGAGATGACTGGAATTAATTTTGTGATTCACCGTGACATTTCTTCAAAACAGAGAAACATTGTTATGAACAGCATTCATGCTACTGTAAAAGTTCTCTGTACCAGGTTGTTGATATACCTGTCTAGTTTACCTTCACCGGCGTCTATACTGCACAACAGAGGGTACTCGCGAGTGACTTTTTGATGGCCGTGGCATTGCGGGTCCATTTTACGCTCTTTCTGACGGCCACTGAACTCGTGGCTAAGTCTCCCGTTAACAGTATTTAATGCGAGCGCATTAATTTCTCAATGGATCTGGCGCGGGTTTAACTGCGAGCCGCTGCAGAATAGAGCGGTGCAAATAAAACTGGGAGAACGGGGCCCCGCACTGTGGAAGCTGCAACTGCTGTCCGCTCTGTGTGTCCGGTTATTGCGTTGGCAACTATGAAGCTTTGAGCTGACTCAGGGGCGGTAACGGCAGTGTGACCTTTGCGATTTAATGCTGTAAAAATTCAGCACGTAGTCTATAGGTAGAGGTGGTAAATCTTTCACAAGCGCTGTGTTAATTTGGTGACACTTATCATGCAACATAGATACCTCTGACTTTGTTTTTACCCATTATGTGCTCAATGAGTAAAGTCATTGCAAACAAATTCACCTCAGTTGCATAGCATGGTCACCAACTGGACCACCTGTATTCAAATCCCAATAGAACTATGTATTTTACAGGAAGGTGAACAGTCTCAATTCCCAGTGCCGATTTAACTGATATGAGAAGATGTTTCTCCACTATTTCTGATCCAGAGGGCTCAGCATTTAGTTGTCAGGCGCCAGAAAGTAACAGCATGAAAGACTCAGACATGAGAATTGTATACATTCGATGAACACTGCAGCAAAAGTTTTCTCTTACTGAGAGAATGCTCTGGTGCTAACAATCTACCTGATCATCATAGTACCCATGTAAAAAATCAGTCAGTCAGACTGATTTCGTTTATGTGATTGAGCTCTGCGAACGCATCGTTTACACCCGCTAACATTAGTTATCCATCAATCAGTACAGGATTGCTACTGGAGGCAGGAACATGAATTGTTTTGGGATCAAGGCTCATGAAGAAACTTTAAAAATAATAAAAAATGTTACATTTAAAAATCTTTGGCTAGGAGAAGTCGTTCTGTCGTAAACTGAAGAACAGAAGTATATTTTTACATAAAAATTCCAAACACTCAGCTACACTATCAGTTCTGTAGAATTATATCTCGTTTTACCTATGATGCCCATCAAGAATCTAGGCTCAGAAAGTTCGCCGGTAAAAAAATCTGGTATTTTGCGTACTTGTGTCCTTTTCGTAAGCATGCGTTGTAGTGTATTAAATCCCAAAGGTATTTTATTTTGCTTTACAGGCATAGACAGCAACGTTAATAGGGCAATGACAGGACTTACGGTAAGGAACGTTTTCTTTTTTTTCTTATGGCTTTACGCCCCGTCAAATATTTCTTTATGTATTTCACATATCTTATGCTTTTATACTTGAATAGTTGACAATTTTTCTTATTACTAATATTATTTTTAAATGCATGCTACCTGCTGTTGCTATGCATAGAGGGGAAGAAGTTTTGACTGCAGACTGTTTAAGAACTCATATTCTCTAATTATTTTAATCTTTCACGTCAATTTTAAAGAACAGATTGTACTTTCTTCAAGAAATCGGTATTCATTTTCCTATGTTACAGAGATACGTAGTTGAATTACACGTTCTAATGAAATATAGCCCTTGTAAGCATTTCAATTATAAGTGGGAAGAGAGGCTACTGCGTAAATGCGAGTGTTTTATAAGGACCAGGCTTTGCGCACTTCTGGAATGTCCGCCAGAAACTGTGGAGCCGTTGCATCTGCTAGCGAAGCAGTTACTGAGTGAACTATTAGGGCCTTATTACACTAGGCGACTTGGCGGCGCCACCAGCCGCGGCACTGGTGTCTCTGTTGGCGACGCAACCAGGATTCTGGTGGCGCCGCCAGCCAGCCACTCGTACAACCGAGCAGTCACTTTGCTGTTATCCTCGCATTGTATGCGAATTGTGTAGTTGAATATGTCCAGTGAACTACAGAATGTCACTGTGGAAATGAATGGAAGTGAAAGTGTAAAGAAGACAAAGGGGTAAAGCAAGAAGAATTTCTCATTTTCGTATCTTTCCCGGTAATATCAACCTTTACTAAGTACAATGATTAAAAGAAAGACGATTTAGTCATTCTTAAGTAATTAAAAAACTTGTTGTCTTCTGAATACAGTTTAATTGCGATGGAGCTAACACTCCGGTAGCAATTTGCACATTTACAGCACTCTCTTCACCCTCCTCCTTTCCTCCAATGAGTCCCAATCCAGCCCCTTTATCATATCAGTTACTGACTGGGTCCTGCGATAATTTCCACAAACAAATCTAGCTGCTCTTCTTTGCACACCTTCCAACTCCTGTATTTGATCTCCAAAATGTGTACCCAAACTACACCACCATATTCAACAAATGGTCTGACCAAAGTTTTGTAACCCAACTCCCTAACTTCTCTGTTACATCCTCTCATCACCCTCTTCAGCAAATGAAGGATTTTGTAACCTTTTTCTACCACCTGCCCAATTGAGTTTATCAAACGTTATGCAAATAATTTATACTTAATCAAGCAAATCTGACCCCACTCTGTATTCATAATTAACATTTAGATGTATTTACCTTTGTATCTTATAAGCCGACATTTCTTGGCATTTATCTTCATTCCATGCTGACCTACCCATTTAGATATTCTATCCAGATCATCCTGAAACTGTTCAGTCTTCACCTGTTTTTATCATTTGCAAAATACCTAGATTCTGACCGTAACACAGTCATTCATTAGAATAATGAACAGCAACTCCCATATTTACTTCCACTTCTCTTGATAATGTATTTCCTACTCTAACCCTTTGCTTTCTGACTTTTAAGAATTCCTGTGCCCAACAAGTAACTTTTTCATCCAATTCAATACATTTCAGTTTATTTAAAACCATTTTATGGCTCACTCTGTCAAATGCCTTAGAAAGATCTAGTGCCACACTATCAACTTGGCCTCCCATTTCAAATTCATTTGAAATATCTTGCATATAGCCCACTAACTGAGATTCAAATGAGTATCCTTGCCTAAAGCTATGTTGTCGATCTGAAAACTAGTTTCATTCTTCACAGACATTTCTGATATAGTTGCATATCAATCTCTCAATCATTCTGCCCATCACTGATGACAAACTAATTGGCCAGGAATTTTCACCATATTTTTAACCCTTCCTTTATGAACTGGTACTACTATCGGTCTTTTCCAATCCTTTGGTAAGCAGCAAGTCTCCAAACTCATTTTAAACAAAATTTTAAGGTAAGGCACAATATCCTATCCCACAATCTTTAATAAATCTGTAGTAATATTACCTACACCAGTTACACCAGTTTTAGCTTTCTGAGTTACTTCGCAATTTCCTGAAAATTTATTTCAAATTTTGTAGGTTCGTCATTTATAATCTCCTCTGATTCATTCCCTCCCATCACAGGATGACTGTCCCTAGTTGTCTCACCAAACCTGACACTCAGTATCTCTGCAATTTTAAAATTGTAAAGTAGGAAGGGGGCATATGAACAGTAGACTGAACGCGTGGTGTCGAGTCTGGTGGCCTAGTGTAATAAGCTACGTAAGATACAATGCCCCGCCACGACTCTCGGCCACCAGTGGTTGCCGGCCTGGTGGCCGGGCAGGGCAGCCAGCCGGCCGCCAGTTTCTGGCGGCGCCACTGGCTGCCCTAGTGTAATAAGCTCCATAAGACTCTGTGCCCAGCGACGAGCAGAGCCACCAGTGGCCCGGCTGGTGGCGCCGCCAAGTCGCCTAGTGTAATAAGGCCCTTAGTCATCAGCCGAGAGTCAGATAGCTTCAAGCGTTCTAAAATAAAATATGCTGTGTCGTGTGTCTGTTAGGACTAACAGATTTTCGTAAGAGATTCGCGTACAGAAGATATATTTTGAAACTTTTCTGGAAGGTGGCTGACAGTAACATTTTTAGTATTAATTGTGTGATGGTCATAAAAATTATTTATAGGTTTATATCGCCGCTATTGGCTCGATACCAAATGAAACGCCCTTCACGTCAAATTACTATTAATCTTTATAATCGTTTTATCTAATACCTCTGCTTGTAGTTCAGGTATTGACGACGAATTCGTGGAAACGACATGAACGGTTACTAAAATGATAACTTTCGTAATATTTGGCGAACTGGAAGCTGTTGATTTCTAAATTACAGTAAACAGAATTTGAGTTCGGCAATTACCTAAACACTTGTGTTCTGAGGCTTCTCTGTACAGGTTAACATTATTAGTTTCTCTATGCGAAAAAGAAGAAAGGAACGCAGTAGGATAGTGTTAAAACGACAATTGAGCAATAGTGTACGTAATAAAAATATATTTGCAACCACTCTTTTATATACCCAAAAATTAGATCTTATTGAGCTGAAAGTGCCTGCGGTCTTAATACAATGTAAAATATACTTGTTCCACCTCCTTGTTGTCTAATGGTAATGCATGTAAAAACCAGTAACATGTTGTATAAATTTGATTCCTCGCCAAACCAAGTGGCACGCAATTCGAGTTGCTCCGGTAAAAGCAGTAGGAGTCGGACGAATTAAAAGCGGAAGGGATTATGCGGAGCGGCGCAGGAGATTTAAAGTGATTAGAAAACGAAATTAGACGTGAAACGTGAGGCGAGCTAGTGCCGTGGAGCGCGGCTTGCGGGATTAGCCCGGGCTGTCTGTGACGATGCATTACTGCACAACCCTGCTACAGGAAGATACTATACAAAAATTCATCTTGACTTTTAATTACATCTCGGAAATATGGATAAATCATTAATGTTTTGCCATAGTGCGTGTGTCTGAACATTCTTTTGAAGCAAATCACTACCTGATCTCTACTAGATTGTGCGTTTTAGGTATTTAACAGTAAAACGTTAAAACGATTCGGTTTACTAGAAATGTTTTTTTAGTTATAGTATTATTTATAGCGTATATTAGCATCTTCCCGCTCTGTTTGAATTTGCGCAATTTTAAACTGGATAACTACTCGCTTTTGTAGATTAACCTGATTAACTTGAAACTTTCGTTGTCTTCATGACTTATACTGGACAGAGAACTATTCCACTGAACACAAATTTCCATTATATTTTAGATTTATCCAATTTAACTGCCATAATAAACTGGCATGAGTAGCAGTAGACAATCTAAAAGTATGCTGATTAATTTTAAACTTTTTAAAATAATTTCAGTCATTAGTTAGTGAGTCCTACAAGAGTTGTCCATGAAATACTTCTTTGTTTTCATCTTCCGTAGTTCCATCAGTTTACACCTATGAAATTCGCTATAGCTACTTTTTTTTTTTTTTTAACTCGGTTTCATGTTGCACACTATTAGTAAATCTAGAAATTTTCATCGAATGTTTGGTCTATGACATGTTAACCGAACGCAGTTGACGCTGTACTATTGGCCTTGTGACTTCTCATTTCTTGTAGTTTAACTTCACCTTAAACACCTTAAAAAGTATCAATAAATAGTTGTTGTGAACCAAATTATTTACCCTTTTTTTTAACTGCTTAACGTCTCTTAACAGCGAGGTCTTTAGAGACGGGAAAGGTTGGGGGGTGAGGAATGGGAAGGAATTCGGCCATGGTCTTTTGAAGGAAGCATCCCGACATTTGCCTGGAGTGATTTGGGAAACCATGGAAAACCCAATTCTGGATGCCCGGACGGGGATTCGAACCGGTGTCCTCCCGAATGCGAGGCCAGAACGCTAACCGTTACACCACCACGCTCGGTCCAAATTACTCACTGTTCCCATCATTAAATGCAACACGATCCTGCTTGCAAGAATCTGATTTTTGTTCTGAGTGACTATGAAATTTTTGTTGTTACGTACCGAACTCATATTAAAATTTTCACTGTAGAACCCCCTATTAACATTCTGATTACATCAGATAATACCATCTATAAGAATGTTTCTTCGACCACCTATTTGGGAAATAACCTATCTACTCAAAAAAAATCGATCGTGACAACCAATAAACCTGAATACTTGACTGACTAAAACTGATAGAAGCTTTAAGAAATTTCAAAGATCTCGTATTACAGTGTCATGTCATATCAATAATTTTAATCGCGCGATCATAAAAATCTTCACAAAAGCAGTTTATTCGAAATTAAAATTTTGGGAAAATATTTAACAATTGAACACAACAATATTCAATATATTTTGGCAGTAAGAATCATGAATAAATTTTAAGAAAAAGTGCAGGATGTGTGTGGCCTTCGAACTTTATTTCCTGCTCGAAATAAATTAAACGGTAAACTGGACGCCTCTGCGCTTGTTATGGAAGCGCGGAGTTGTACCTGGTTTGACGTTCGTTAGTGTTTCACAGCCTCCGGGGCAGGTGAGGAAGCTGCTAAAAACAGCAGAGCTTTTAAACGGCAGATAACGCTCGGAGGACGGTAGCCATAACCACGGCAGACAACAGCGGGGCGCAGACGGCGCTTAAACAGGGGCGACAGCGTTTTAAAGGCAATGCTGAGGAGCACTCTAAGTAGACTGTAGGCCGATAATAGTCCAGATTACACACTTCGCGGAGAGCAGGTGAATTTCAGGGCCTCAAACCTCATTTAGTCACTGCACGTCAGGTCGACCCAAAGGGATCGCTGTTAAAAGACTGTTGGCATCCTGAGCTGGCAAAATATGCCGTATTTGAACATTTAATGTAACAGGCACATCTAATATCCAATAGTAGTCAAACGAACTTAATGACACAGAATTTGTGTCGTCTGTTCTTTTTCTCCGATATTATAATTGTTTATTATTTGCGAACAAGCCCATCTGGACTACGCAAATTACTTAGACTTGTATTTCCTCCATACACTTTCCGTGGGCTTCTTTTTTGTCATCAGACCACGTTGATCTAGTGCTTCTCTTCAGTCTTTCCTCTCAGTCAACTTGCCATCTGCGGATTTTGGATTTAAATGTCTCTCTGTTGTTAATGTTCTTTTGAGTGATTCCTGCTCATTTGAGGTCTTCCTTGATTTCGCTAATCCATTTGATTATATTTGCTTTACTTCAACTATTTGTCTTGTGAGTCCATCACGGTTCTTTCTTTTGATATAATTTTAATCTGCGTTTTCTAATATCACTGTGAATAACTGTGTACTGCAAGATTTTATGATTGCTTCTGAGTCTGTATTGGTCTCCTGCGAGTTTATAATTATTATTAATTAATTAATGGCGGTGGAGCATAACCTCGGTGACACCGTTTGAACTACTTTTGCATTTCACGAATCTTTGCTTTAATTTGTTTCACTATTGGAGATGTTCAGTTTATGCCTAGGTAATTCTATTTCAGCTCTAACCATATTATCTACAAAAGAAAATGTTGCCACTCCCTTGCATCTGAAGTCAAGTGTTTACGTCCACGGTCATCTTTTCCCTTCCACGGTTTGCTTCTAATATTCATTCATTCCTCATCGTCAGTAAATGCCATTTAAAAGCCCAGCCATCTCTTCATCCCCATCATGCCTTCCCCAACCATATACTATATCAGATCAATTCCTAATTTTGTTCTGCAGAAATCTACAAATAAACTGTCCATTCTATCCCCTCCAACATCTGCGTTTGATATCAATAAAGTGGGTCTCATATTACCCCACCATATTGAAGCAATGGCATGATCAAGATTTTGTATCATTATTTCATTACACTCCTGGTACAACTTCTCATCTCCTTCTCAAACACTTGAGTTTACCATCAAATAAACCATGTAAAGTTTTGCATGTTGCTTATAAGGAAGAAAGAAAGAATAGGATGATGCCCGTACGGTGAACTCTAACGTCATAGGGTCACCAGTATAAATGCACCACATCCTGTGAACAAAAGTATTGAGTTATAGATATAGGGTAACTAGAACGAAAAACAGCGTAAATATAAATATTCAAATGACACAACAGTTGTGTATATATGCAAAAAGAATAAGGTTTATATATTTTCACTATTTCTACTGATTTGAAACAAACCTTTTCGTTGATAATCCGTTTAAAAAGGTCCTGATCAAAAGTTCATTGGTTCCTAAAGAAAACGTTAGTTTCTATGTTCAATATTACATATCAATATCTATATTTCTTAATGAATTGAAACTTACGATAAATCAAAATGAAACTTAAACATATTTATTTCATTTCTCTGACTTGCCACTTCTACTTATTTTAGATAATGAAACTACTGATTCGTTATGGTCAACGATGCTAGAGGTAAATCGGGCTTTCTGTTAATTAATACTTTAACTGATTAAGGAGAATATCTCTTTACAAAAGGCCGTAGTTTATTTTAATACTGTTTCTTATGGGTCTGAGGATGAAGAATACATAATTGAGACTGATTGTCTCTAAAACAGTTCTCTGTGTTCTGTGAGATACGGGTAAGTATGAAATGTCCAGGTTTTCACCTAGAGTTGTAGCGAGTTTTAGAACGTTTATTTGAGTGAAGCGGGAGTATCGTTTTTACTTGACTGAAAGATTTGCGATCTCTTCGACGAGATCCGCTGTTCTCGTTTACAGTGGGCACAGCTAAGGATGCGAGGCAGGACCCGGCCAGCTAGCCAAGCGGCAAATTGGAGGCTCCCCCCTCCAATCACCGCCGTGACGTCACGCCAGACGTCCACACCCTGAATACAAATTCGGGAGGCCGGGCTGTTACGAGGAAACAGGCCTCCGCCGTCGATACCCGTACCTACCTGTGCCAAAACTTCCGACAACCTCTGCTTTTCTGCAAGTTGAGCTTCACGATGTCGGAAAAAAAATAACGTCGAAGAAATAAGTCCGTTTGGAATTGCACCCTCATGATTTCCTGAAGTAGTTGTAGTGCTTATTGCAATGATCCTTTACAACCTGTCAGCTAGGGTACTGAAAGGTTTCTCTATGCGGAAAAGCCTCTATTTTTTAATGGTAAATTTGTTTATTTCGCCCTTTTGTTATATTTCTTTCTTTAATAAAAGATTTTCCTACTTCTTACAGTGCATTTGTTCTTATTTTCGTTGCGTTATTGTAATATTAAACTTCACTAAAGAAGTATAATTATCGAACATCTTAGAGGAAAATTGTTGATAATGATTGCATGGCATAATACTGTGCTAATACTTATATTTAAATTAATATTGAGCTGAGATTTCTTTACCGTTGATAATAGCGTTCACGTGTAAGGTAGCTCTGGTGCATTTGAATGTCAAGAGATTTATGTTGCAAATAAAACACTCCATTCTCAGTGTATCAACAAACGCAGTTGATTTTTTCGCTTTATAGCAAGCTAACGGGTTTCATGATGTTTTTTATTCCTTTTCTTACAAGCCATTTTCGTCTTAAACTGTAGTGAGGTAATCAGTAAATTTCTTTTTCAAATTTATTTAAGTGTGAATGAGATATGTTGTAAATTGTAGTATGTAACTGTACTTGGATTTTCTGACAACATCAGTCATTGTAATTAATGGTCGGTTTTTAAAATATCTAATCATATATTCTGATTAAGGTTCAGTGATAAAACCAATGTTCTATTTGTTCTTTAATCATTTTCCGCAGGATTACTTTATCATAGACCATATCTCCTTACCACAGTTCAATGCTAAGTCTTACAGACGGATGACATCCCTCTTTGGATTCCGGTTCCTGTGACCATAATTTTACAAAACCTTAAAATTGAGTTTACTTAACCCAAAGCTCAATTTTTATATCGGAAGGATATGTTGTGAGAAGACTTTGTTGTTCGGTTTCTATGGTAAACTGCAAGTTGTCTGTAACACTCTCTTAAAAATCCTCGAATTTACCGGACGAAACTAGGCTTCCAGTTATGTGCTAAGTCAGTTTTATCCCTTCGGTAAACAGTAATTAATGCCATAGAAGTAGCTATTTGTGAAGAATTTGTTGTTCGGTTTCTATGGTAAACTGCAAGTTGTCTGTAACACTCTCTCAAAAATCCTCGAATTTACCGGACGAAACTAGGCTTCCAGTTATGTGGTAAGTCAGTTTTATCCCTTCGGTAAACAGTAACTAATGCCATAGAAGTAGCTATTTGTAAGCAGAAGATTGGAACCATTTCAGGCAGGCTGTTCAACGATGAGCCTCTGGTGAAAAATCCGATTCTAATTATAACCATCTGCCATCAAAACTTTTAATTTATTCTTAAGATTTCTCCCAGATCTATTACTTTAGTGTCCGAAAAAAATCCTTGAGTTGTACTGAAGCGACAGTTTCTGCTGAATTTATCATATAATATTGCGTATATCGTATTAAGGGAAACGAAAAAGTGTTTATTTCAGCTATAGTTTCACCTCAGCTAGATATAGAAGGAATCGCTTCGTTTCACAACTGTACAACGAAACTCTATATGTATAATGCTACAAAGGGTGTGTAAATATTAATTATCAGTGATTTTTCTGTGTATGTTGCAATTGGAAGAAGGTTTGGAGGCGTTGGTTGATAGGAGGAAGATCGTGCAGAAATATGCGATGTATCGCCGGTTGGGGATGAGAAAGATCGTTTACAGGAATCGTTGCGACGCTGCTGCAACCACGGAGTGATTATAGTGGAGTGACTAAATATAATTGTAAGGGAGGGGAACAGTCGATAGAATGACAGTTGGAAGGAGATGATTAATTGCAGATACGTGCTAGGTGAAGTATTCAGTGAGCGTAGCAATATATTGTTCAGGGGTAGCATTTTTCTATGAAGTACCAGTAAAGAAGAAGTTAGTAAACACAAAGGAAATTATTAAGCGTCGGTCTAAGTGAAGAGGTGTTTAAAGAAGAAAGAGTATCATAACCGAGAAAGATATCGTGTGCAACGGAAATGAGCTTTTTCCAACTAATCCATCCGAGTATTCTACAATAGCGATAAAGCTCCGAAAACCAATTAAAAGGAATATTTCTGAGTTTACTGAAATCTTCAGAAATTTCTTAGGGAATAAAGTTGGCGAAAGCAGTTTTATATATATAAAACATGGTAAAAAAAAAAAAACCAGCAAATTGTTAAATAATGAATATTATTATTATTATTATTATTTAAAGAGCTAATCCCAGAACACTGATCGGATAAACTGAATAGCTTGTCCCGTCAGTGCATTCATTTCTTACAGAATTACGTATCAACCACCTCAAAAGCAGATACATTCTTAGTGCTTTGGGCTATACGTCTCGTCGACATCGAGGCGATTGCGGATGGAAAGGAATGGGGGTTGGACAGGGAACGGGTGAGAATTTGCTTATAGCCTTTTAAAGGAACCATGGCGGCATTCGCCTGGAGTGATTTCAGAAAACCATGCAAAGTAGAAATTTGGTTTTCCAGCCGGGGATTTGATCCCACGTTCTTCCGAATGCCTGGTCCGAACATTAAGCTCAACCACTAGGCTCGCTCGAAACGACATAAACAATTATATATACGGGTATGTATTTTTATTAAAATTATTTCTCTAACCCATGAAAGTTATTTGTATCATTCTTTGTTAGAGTTAGGTTTTATTCGAAAAATCTTAGTTATCTTACGAATGAGAAAATTTGGAAAAGCCTTGTTTAACTGACGTCTCCTTGTCGTGTAAGTGTTGGCAGCGTTATTTGCTTTTGCCTTTAAGCGGATTGTTGTCACTCTCATGATCTTGGCAAGAAAAGTGTGTTCAGGATAGACTGGAAATCTGTGATTAAGCCAAACTGAATAATAATGTAATTTTACATTACCACCTGATGATGATTTTAAATATAAAACTTTAGAAAGATTAGTTATACTTCCACGATCAAGATAACCTGCAGCTAATCATCATAAAACTCCTTTGTTGCTAAGCTTAAGAGAGATACGCCATTGAAAATTCCTGCTAAATTTATTAGGTTTTTTTTTTTTTTTTTTTTTTTTTTTTTTTTTTTTTTTTTTTTTTTTTTTTTAAAGAGTGGAAAAATTGTTTGGAGAAAATTGACTTTTGCACATGTTCTTAGAATGAAGCAGAAAGTATCAAAATCTATACAGTTAACGCCTCAAATTAATGTACCGAAGAACAAAATATATATCACCTTGCAACTTGTCCTACGAATTTACATCTGCCACAGTCTTTCGGGCGATGTGATCAGAAACTACTTCAGGGCGCGGCAGAATGTAAAGATGTACATCCTCTGTACTATTGTACGTGAGAAGTGTACAGCCACATTATAGATAGATAGGTCGTAGTTACGGTAGTGGGTGATCATGTCCTCCAGGACATGGAACACTGTGCAGAGCAAAGGCTCAGGAAACGGGAGCACTGTCTGCAGACAAGGAGTGGGTTAAAAGGCAGACGGAGTGCCTGTACTGTAGTGTTGTTTTAAGGGCTGCCGGTGACATTTGGTGGACAAACAGCGCGGGAGCGACCCGACTGCTTTGTGACCGCCGCTCAAACGGTAGAGAGGGGCAAGTGCTTCGGCGACGGAAGGGACTCTCGGGCCGTCCCGTCAAAGGGAACCGCCTGCCTGCAGTCACCAGGGTACCGGGGGTACAGCAGACACCAACATCAAGGAAGCGCGAACGGAAAAACCGACCTCTATCAGGAGTTATGACCTAAGTCATCATTCAACTACAACCCCAGATGACTGCCTCAGCAAACAAGTATTAAGGCCAGGGGACTGAATTAAAAGCCGTCTAGAGCTCTCACGAGGGGGGGGGGGATCTTTACACTGAATTACTTTACCTGTTACAGTCAGAACAACAGTAAGTTTATAGAAAAGATAACTACTTTAGCTATATAGACATTTAAAAAACTAAAATGCCAACCGTGTTTTGGGAAATTTTATTACTGTGAACATGTTGCAGTAAGTAGCTGCTTTGTTATGGTGTCATAGCACTGAACGTGGTGGGTGAACGACTAACTTTCTGGCCTCGCTAAAGTGAGGAAGCGGTTCGAATCCCCTTCCGGGCACCAAGATTTGGGTTTTCCATGGTTTCCCCAATTCATCCAGGTGAAGACCGGAATGCTTCCTTCAAAAAGTCATGGCCAAATTCCTACTAGTTCTTTGTCCCCAGTCCTTTCCTGCCTCTAATGACCTAGATGTCGACGAGGCGTAAAGCCGTAAAAAAATGGTGTCATAGCCTCTGTGTTGTCTCTGATTGTTACGGCACTAGATGATGTCCGGCGTGGTGCCTGAAAGAGGGAGGGGTTAGCTGCTTGCAGCTGCAGTAGCGGAAGAAATTTTCACCATTTGGGACTTGGACAGTTAGATAGGAGCGGTGGTGGTGGATACTTCTTAATTGGTATGTTGTGTACCAAAGTGCTGGGACTAGAACTTTCTCAGCGCATTCAAAAAGACTGAAGGTGCTTCTCAAAATTCATCTGTTTGTTAATACTTTGTGCATGATCCTGTATCCCAAAGACTGTTTCCACAGACAACTGCGTTGCTGAGCAACTGTTGTCACTTGTTAACTTAAGCGAAGCATCTGGCAATAGGTTGGAGTTGAACATGCTGTTGGGTGTGCAAATGTTTTTGTTTTGTCGATGTCAAGAAGGACGTAGGTCATTCGTTATGAAGTCATAGAATTAGTCGGACAGCAGAATTCTAACCAAAAGTATATAAAATGATGTGTGTTTTCGGCATTAAATTTCGATTTCAAGGAACATTTATGTAAATGTTTTCCATGTTTTTATGTGTAATTCTTGAGAACAACGTAGAAATGCTTTGACCTTGAAGAAAAACTCTTTGAAACTATGAAGTCATCCTACTTCTTCTGTCATACAATTCATGTGATCGAAGGAAAACGTCATATCCTTGTCTACATCCATACATCGAGGTCATCTACGGGTAGCAGTTACAACTGGCACTAAGCAATTACTCAATACTAGGCTACCTGCGAGTTCTTCTACTCAGATCATTAAGAATGATTAGGCACTGAAACTGAGTCTGCTATCATTTTGCAGCGAATTCATCCCAGCCTGCAATATTGTTTCCTAGCAACTAACTCCTCAAACAGTGTTCTGCAGAAACTGTTAACTTTATTAAGTCCAAGGAAACTTCAATTCCTTCAGTATTCCTTTTTAAAGCTGCAAAACTTAGAAAAATATTACTCTCGGGTCTTAAAATTTAAATGTTGCAATTTGATAAATATTATAAATTCAATATGATTTTATAATTTAGGCTCCTGGTTGTAAAACGCGGAATAAAGATTTTATGATACCTATTTTTTTTACATGATCCAGTGAATTTTTTCACTCTTTTTTTTTTGGTAGTGATCGCAATTCAAATTAGGGGAGCAAGTGTTTGAAATATTACAGAATAAGAGGTTGTAGAAATTGAGATATCTAATTATTCAGAATTTAACTTTCTCTTCTTTTCGGAATAATTATAAAATGAAAAGTGAGATAGCTTTTGAATTAACCTTGCAAACAGAAAAGGTTGATGACGTCTTACATTTGCGCACTTCCTTACTTAGCTTCACTGAAGTATATCGATTGGTCTTAGTGTTTCATTATGTGTAGCTTGGTCAATCAAATTTAAAATTCAACTTTCATTATTAATGTTTCTATTTAATTCAAGTAGAAAACACAAGTTCTTTGAAACGCAGCGACATACTATGTGTGATAAAAATTACAATTAAGAAGTTAGTACGAATAATGAAGTAGAATGTTAGCATTAAACAAAGTACTGAAGTAATATTACAATGTAAATGTAAATGGTTGGTATTTCGACTCCAGAATGTGTCGCTGAATTTTCCTCTTGGATTAGTTTTGGATATAATCCGAGAGTCCTTTGATAAGCTGCATAATTTATGATTTAGTCTGCAACTGTACCTCGAAGAGGCGTTAAAACTAACACGGCAAGTTGCACGGAATACAGAAGTTGCGATTGAGTTGTTAGTGAAATGTATTATTATTATTACTGGAATAAATGACAATGTAAAAATATTATTTTAATTGTAACGTTATTACCTACATAATACAGTGTTTGTTTGGGGGTTCAGGTAAAGATTATGAAAGTTTACAACATTATTTAAACAAAATGCCAGTCTTAATATGACAGAGATTTTTTAGTTAGTATCTATTGAGTGCCATCAGTCTGAATTTGGACTACGTTTTGAGTATTTCTTTATTACTTCTTCTAAATAATGAAATACTTTCATCGGTCACTAAATCATGCAAGTAACAGAACATATTTTTATTTTTAAATCTATGTTTATTGATTTTTTCCTTGTTGCTGAAATCTTTTCTATGAGTTTCGTAACAATGGAATTCCTTTAAATTACATACTATGGAGTTTAACTTGGAATTTATAGTTTTCGTATTAATGAATTAAACATTTAAAAATATTACGATGATAGTTTTTAAATAATAACTATTAACATCGTTGTATCAGAATTACTGTAGAAATTCACCTATATCTTCTGAGCGTGTCGAATAAACGATTAGCTTTTATAACCAAAAATTAACACTTCGGCAGTATAGGCCACATCATATCATTATCATTTTCATACATTCGATAGCAAACTTCTTATTTATAAGTAGAAAAAATGTGAAAACGTTAATAACATAGGAAAATCAGTATAACGACACAGGAAGTGATTATCTGACTTTTTGTTTTGGCTTTAAATTCTTAATATGTTTTATCTGTTGTTATGTGAAAACAGAGAGCACGTAATTCAGCATATTGAGAAAGTGATGTGACAGGTTTGTTAGTTTTGTTTTGACAGAGAGAATTGCATTGGAAGACGTGAGATTAGTGGTAGTAAATAAGGGTAGGAAATGAGGATTGCTGACTGGATCAAGCAGCCTCAGGATAAGCTTATTAGGGAAGGTAGGGATAAACAGGACCGAGACGTTACAAAGAAGGCATTGTACGCCGCGCTCAGATCCGTTGATGGATTGTGATTAACATAGGCAATTAGGCGGTGCGCGCGGATGCTCTTTGGTTGTGGGCCATTAGTGGCAGCGAGCACGTCGCTCGTTATCTACCGCAGTGCCACTGTTTTGTTATCTCCTCTGCCTCTCGCTTGCATATCATCTCTGATCGCGGATCCGCGACGCGCCTGCTAATGCTGCTACCAGCGCAGCACAATGAGCTCGGAAGCAGCCAGGGAGGTCACAGAGGGAGGAATTAAATTCCGGGAACTCTGTATCTTAAACGTGCTAGTGTACTCTGAGCTGACTAACAGAACTTAGAGATTTCTACGGGATTTATCGACTGTGCTTCAATACGAATTTAAAATGCAAAATTAATATTTTCTTATCCTTGATATCGAAAAACGATGTATGATGATATTAATGTTTCTGAGCACTGTTAAGTTAAGAATGTTCTTTGCTGATATAAATATGTTCTTTTTCCACCTCTAAGCTGCCATCTCGTGGTGACATTTTAAAAAGACACTAAATGTATGTAAAATAACCGAAATCCTTCGATTCGGAAACAAGGTTTTCAGCTGTGACTGTTTCGCAGAAAATATTCGACGCTCAATACACTTGAAGGTTAAACTCCTATGTAAGGTAGTAAAACAATAGAAATCTGATTGAATTTATTTATTGGTTAAATATGTAGTTGAAGAGTAGCCATAAATCAAGCATGCCTTGTACCCTCTATATTATGAGGAAAGAAGTTACAATAGAAATATCGTCACTGTATATTACATTTTGATAATCGTTATTTCAGTTCGCAAGGAGTTTGTTAGCAATTCATGGTGTTTTTTTTTTTTCAGTATTTGCTGGCAACTCCACCAACCCTGGAACTAAATTGCAATGATTCGATTTTTCTCTTGAGAGCAGCTCCTTTTAATAAGGAAGACATAATTTCATCTCTCGACAGACGCTGCTGTGTTGATTACAAGTTCCTCTCCGTTCGAAATACTTTAATGAAGTAGGAGGGCAGCAGAGAAACCGCCTCACAAATACGACAAACACCTAGTGATTGCTGCTGATTAACTTCGAAGAGCAAAGACTGCTTTAATAATGCTGTAAAGAAGGTTTTCTTCAGTAAAATAAGGACAAGTTGACTTCCAGCCGTAGTGATCAATTTAAACAACCTGCGGCAGGGCTAATTTTTGCACAAATGTGATTTTGAATGCTATGTAGTGCTCATTACACTTCCTATATACTTACCTTATCAAACTGCAAGATAGTACTTATACCTTTCACCAACAGTAGATTTATAGAAATACAGCGAAAGCTGTTAAAATCCAATACGGCTAATACTCCTGACCCGATATTGCAGCAGTTGTGTTGTCTGTGCATCCCTGCGTTATCCCAAAGAATACTGTGATACAGCTTCCATATAAAACAAATAAACAAAGTATAGACAAAAATTTCGGGCGATTAATATATTTGGGGAATTTTTAATGAATTATATATTGAAAAATTAACAGAAAGAATCAATGTTTACTAGTAAATATCCCACATGCAGTTGCTGAATGGTGATTCCAAAAATAACTAACCAACTTAAGACTTGAAAGAAATATTTCGCTTTCTTTGTATTGAGGGCAATCTGAAAACAAACCGTACGTAGGATAACGCTCTGGCCTCGCATTCCGGAGGAAGTCTGTTCCAACCTCCTCCCCCAAAGCCATCGGTTTTACATCGTTTCCCGAAATGACTCCAGTCGAATGATGGAATGGTTCCGCCAAAGGGCAAGGCTGAATTCCTTCCCTTTCCTCACCCCCTAGTCCTTTCCCGCCTCTAATGATCTTGACGTAGACTAGGCGTAAAGCCATATGCAAAAACGAAAAACACCGCACAGCAATTGCCATATCAGAAAGATTATAGAGACCGAGGCACTGCCCCTTCTGCAGGCAGCTCCACATGGCATATTTCAGCAGGACAATGCCCGGCCATGTTTGGAATATGGTCGGTCGGCAGCTTGTCGGTTCTGGTCCACCTCCAATCTCTGACTATGTCCTGTGGACGCACCTACAAATCGCGTCGTAGTGTTTTTCGCAGCAGCATTCCCAGGCTCTCTCTAATTCCACGCCACGACGTCTAGAAGCTCGATTGCATCAAGTGACGGCTTCACACCGTACTGAATTCTCACGGTCGAAGTGCAAGCACAGCTCTTTAATTTAATCATCTGTGTAACGTCATGTTACTAATCTGTGGAATACGTTTCATTATAATCACAAGTCTCCACTGTTGTGTTGCAGTTTTCTCAAACAGTAGAATAGTTTATTTAACTCTTATTTTGTCTATTTGAATTTCTGCTTTTGCGGCCTTCTGACAACTAATTTTGGTTTATGGTTCTTTTTTGATACGAAAGATTTGTCAAATAGCGAAATATGGAAGCGAAAAGTATGAGGGTGAGTTTTAAAAGTATTCAGTTTAATTTTCTCGGTTGCTATTACTCTCTTAATAGACAAACCTGAAACACCTCTCCGGAAATTATAAACGCAAATGCAGCCCCTGTTGCGAAATAAATCAGCGTTCAGAAGTTTTGTAGTTGTTGGCACTAGTTGGGAAACTTCTATCTGCTCCAGACGCTTTTTAAAAGATAAAGTTTACTTCTACTTGCGCTATAATCCTAACAAACTTTGTTCGTTTGTAACTTCTTTTCTTTAATAGAAAAAGACAGTTAACAACAGCATTCTGCCACTTAATACACTTAATTGGATTGGCGTTATGATCGTGAAATTTTATAATTTCACAATTTAAAATATCTTCACACGTAATGGGGGATTTTAAAATTATTTTAATCACATCTCTTCAACATCCTCATTTTCTTTTCATGTGTGAGTGTGTGTATGTCTGATAGGACATATGCGACCATTTTTGTACATTTGTTTCCCCAGTTACTGTGAAAGCCTGAAGACTTTTTCGTGGTAAGTTATTGATACTGATTGAAGCAGGATGACAATTATACTGTTGGGAAGAATTTAGCTGTTTAGATCCACCCTCCACAAATCTGTTGATCCATACTGATATGTGTATCTATTTCAGGATCATTTTTAATTGCGTTTCATTAATAAGCAAGATACAGGTATTTCAATAATATAATGGCGTGTGGCCAACAGATATTTAACAATGTTAAATAATCTTGTAATCCCAGAAATGACACTAGTAGTTGGAAATATCACTGACCTTTGCGTTCAATTCCATTCTGGCTGATTGGAGTTTACGATCCAGATTGTAGTGCACGAGAACTAAATGGGTCTGGTTTTTAATGGTAAGTTCTTGTTCTGGCTACATTCCAAACCGCTCTGCAGTGAGTTTGTAGTGAGGAGGTGCTACACATGTTGTTGATGATCGATACATCAGCTCAGGGCGTTAAACTCGAGATCATGTCGGTATTAGTTTCATTCTCTTCTCTATTCCTCTCTTTACACACATACACAACAATCGGTGAACCGTTTTCATACATATTTATATGCAACGAATAAGGACGAAAACGGTTTCCACTATGAACTGAGATATCACCTCCGAAGGTTAAAGCAAGTTAATATTCTAGTTACATTTTTCTAGTAAATACTTTAGTACAGCAATCCACACTTTTTTGTGGTAATTTTAAACCTATTTCGAAACTACTAAATATTTGGTAACTTATGGCTATTTTAAAGGTAAATTATGATTTATTCTGTGACAGTAATGGTAATGTTTATTGTTTACTTTAATTATTCGAGATGCTCTCTGGTTATAAATTGGTACTGGTAAGTCTTGTTAGAATAAATTGAAAATACAGAAATATACATAGAATGTCATGATGAGACATTCTTCCCTTTAGAGGGATGCGTGGTATATCCTATGTCTGCATGTATTATAACGACGTGTACGTGTGCGAATAATATTATTTAATTATGTGTGTATGGGCGTGTTAAACCATTCATGAATAAAAACTATCCAATCACGAAATGCAGAAACAGCTACTCTTTTTAATAGTGAAATTCTCTTTATTTTTTATGACCTTGAACTAATCTTATATATATATATATAAATAGACGTGTGTTTTCATATATTTCACTTTTCAGCCACCACTACCAAGCACAGATCACTGGTCTTTGTGTGTGGAAGTTGCATGGAGTTTCCTGTCGTGCACAACGTTGGCCAAATGTTGATAGCTGTGTGGATGTGGGAGATATGATGATTAAAGTTGGCCAATGCAAGGCGTTTTCATATTTCGTGTTTGTGTGTGGCAGTAGAATCGTATCTCCTGTCGTGCACTATGATTGTTAGATGTCGGTAGCTATGGAGGTGTGGGAGATATGGGGGTTGAAAGTGGTCGACCTGAGGCAATTTAATATTTCTGCCAAAGACGCATGTGTCATGGTGTATCACTTTTCAGCGAAAACTATGTATCGCAGATCACTGGCGTTCGTGTGTGGTAGTAACACAGTCACCTTTCGATCACAACATCGCCGAATTTCAGTAACTGTGGGAGTGTGGGTGATATGGTGGTTGAAAGTGGCCGATCAAAGATATTTTCGTATTTCGACGAAAAACATGTGTATACGCATATGTCACTTTTCTGCCACAACTACATAGCATAGACCATTGGTGTTTGTGTGTGGTAGTAGAATCGTGTCTCCTGTTGTGCACTATGGTTGTTAGATGTCGGTAGCTATGGGGGTTGAAAGTGGTCGACCTGCGGCAATTTCATATTTCTACCAAAGACGCATGTGTCATGGTGTATTACTTTTCAGCGAAAACTATGTATCGCAGATCACTGGCGTTTGTGTGTGGTAGTAACACGGAGTCATCTTTCGATCACAACATCGGCCGAATTTCAGTAACTGTGGGAGTGTGGGTGATATGGTGGTTGAAAGTGGCCGATCAAAGATATTTTCGTATTTTGACGAAAAACATGTGTATACGCATATGTCACTTTTCTGCCACAACTACATAGCATAGACCATTGGTGTTTGTGTGTGGTAGTAGAATCGTGTCTCCTGTTGTGCAAAATGGTTGTTAGATGTCGGTAGCTATGGGGGTTGAAAGTGGTCGACTTGCGGCAATTTCATATTTCTGCCAAAGACGCATGTGTCATGGTGTATCACTTTTCAGCGAAAACTACCTATCGCAGATCACTGGCGTTTGTGTGTGGTAGTAACACAGAGTAACCCATCGATCACAACGTTCGCCGAATTTCGGTAGCTGTGGGAATGTGGGAGATATGGTGGTTGAAAGTGGTAGATCAATGATATTTTCGTATTTCATCCTAAGACATGTGTGTCCGTAAATTTTACTTTGCTGCCTGAACTACATAGCGCAGATGACTGGCATTTGTGTGTGATAATAGCATCGCGTCTCCCATCGTGCACTATGGTTGTTAGATGTCAGTAGCTGTCAATAAAAATTCTTTACAAACACGAACGAAGTCGTGGGTACCAGCTAGTTTAATTAATATAGTATAGTACTTACCTTGTTATGTCTCGTATTATAACCCCAAAGGAACTGAGAAAATCGTAAATAAGCTTTTCTCTTAGCCAATCTCCAACTATTTTTCTCTTGTCATATTTCCAAGATAAATCTTGGAATCATCCTTCTCTTTAACCTGAAATAAACCTTTTATAACTCTGAAATGCAGTAATTATCATCTCATCAATGATCTCCACAAAATAAACAAATTCAACATTTATTCTTTCACTTTCTTATCATTTCAGAACTTTTCACAACTTAATTCATTCGGAAACTTATCTCATTCAACAGAATATATATCTTATACAATACAATAATTTACTATTGTAAATTTTTTTTATTAATTTATACTGGGTTTATGCAGTATTTTCTCGCCAGTTACCAATTTCGGCCTTGCCAAGGTTACGTCACTTCAAAGACTTCTTGCTTTTTCCCTTTACATTATTCTCTGCTGCCGCTCTCATCACCATTGGTGATTGTTTGACCCTACACAGACAACTATAAATTCTCATTAATATTATACATTTACAATTATTGATACAAAATTTTAATAGCATTATTCAATATTAACAAAAAACATCTTACTATCATAAGACGGTGACGTATGATGCTCATATTGACTTAAGCCACGTGAGTTTATTTTGTAATATGAAATTGTTGACACAGATTTAAGAAAACTATTGTTGACTGTGGATCGATTTATGAAACATTATTCTTGACGTCTGATTTTACTTACTTTAGGAACGATAATTTTTTACGGAAGAGTGTTTTGGATTGTGAGAATAAGTCAATTATGAACCAAAATTTTACTGAAAAACACGAATTCTAAGTCAACACAGAACTGTGATGTAAATCATGTACACCTAAATTGTAGTTTACGTAGAGAAGGGAAAGTAAACACACAGGAAACTCGCAGAAGTAGAAACGAAATAACTTCCACGGCTGCAGTGAAATAATGCAGAAGTTTCCTTATGTTGGACAATTAAAAGATCCTTATCGTATCCCAGCTGATGATAACTGTAGTATTAGCTGGGATTTAGTATTATGTAGTATTAGCTAGTAATTTAATAATATTATCTTAATACAAGAGCATTCGTTACATTGACACATAGCGGCAAAGATGAGATGTCGTTCTAAATAATCACTGTCGCACAAGCGTATGGAAAAGAAGAGGTTAGGCCTCGAAGCCTGTAAATTTGAAATAATTGAGGTAGAGCTCCAAATTGCCTTTAATAATTTAGGCGCTGGAATGCTGGTGGCGCTAGAATGCCCGTGGCGCTATATAGGTGACCCCGTCTCTCTTTTTATAGGCAACTACCTTCAGCCTACAGATTCGCCCACATGGACTGAGGTGTGAGGACAAATTTCTTTCCCTTGGCTGTTAATAAATGCGAGTTGCATTAAAACCACGACATCACACACTGACTTGCTGATAACAAAAGTTATAAAATAATATTATCTAAAACATTTCCTCCCTCGTTGTTACAATCTTATCTGGGGAGTACGTCGGACGCTATGAAAGGCTTGACTTACATTTTCTGTGTATTTTATCATACTATTTTCCAAAAACTGAGGAAATTAATAATTTATGTTAAAGTACGCAGTTAATTAGCCAAACCAGTACAAAGAGCAAATAGAAATTCAAAGTCAATGTCAACAACAATATTGTCAAAGCGAATTCGTGTGTGAAGTATTAGTACACTATCTAAAATTATTTTTCTGACTAAGAGTTAAATGGTAAATTCACACATGTTTATTGCCTTTTTCCATTGCTGAGAGAAGCGACTGCTTCTGCAACTTCAATCGTCAGGAATGTCTGGCGTCTAATGCGATACTAACATAATCTCCGATTTAATTGTTTTTCTGTTTCATTTTCTCGTTGTGTTCACATTCCAGACTATGTAATCTTGGATTTTGTTCGTCTTCTGTTCTCTATACGATGCTGAAGATATTAATTTCTCCTTTTCTACTTACATATAACATGTGGCATAGGTGCCATTAAATTCTCCTTTGAGACCAGACCTTTGTCTAAGGTTTGAAATTTATGAGATAAATGCTCTCTTTTCTAAGAACAGTGATAATTATAGAACAAAGTGATTTGTCATGGTGGTGAGGGGATGGCTTGGACGTTCAGCTTCGAGGATTAATCTTCTGGTTCATCGGAACTTAATCGCTGTTTTCCAAGCCTAATGATGTGTTTTATGTATTTTTTCCTTCACCTTTTGAAAATCTTCGACGCCGAGGTCTTTAGAGCAGGAGAGGGCGGGATCAAAGAATGAGAAAGATGTCGGTCATGATCTTTTTTGTAGGAATTTGCCTTTAGTGATTTCGGGAAACCATGGAAAACAGAAATCAGGAAGATGGTTGGAATTTGAACCTACGCCGACACTAATTTAATTCGTTAACGTTCGTCACCTGATTCAGACACCAATTGTATCAGCTGCGTATAATATGATTATGGAATATGTTAAGGTATTTGTACAGCTGTTGTAAGAGCTGGAAGCGAAAAACAGTCATCCGATGTGGACAGCGGATATTTGCAGCTGGAATGGGAATGGCTCTGAGTGATAAATAACAAATTTGTGGTTACTTTTCACTGCAGTATCTGCAGAATATACAAAATAACGTGAAGTCAACCCGTTTTGGAATAAATAAGGAGAAATTTATTACGAGTACTTTGAGCCGTCGGTTTTGTGTACGGGAAATCACACTCAAAGGTTTGCTATTAATATATGTGATATGTGGATGGTTACTTCTATTACAGTTTTTTTTATTCTTATTCATTTATTGCACACAACAGGTCACAGAGAATTATTTTGCTGGTCTAAATTTATTTTGAAAGATTGCACCTGCCGTTTACTGGCTCACAAGGTAACAATAAAATGCCACACATTTCAACAAATACCTGTTTTGTGTATTTATTAATCGTTCTTGAATTCAGCTCTGTTATACAATGGAAACGTGATAATCATACTGTGTAACTCAGAAGTGATTGCCTAATTTCCAGAATCCGTTATAGTAGCCTGTCTGTTTAAGGCAGTCTGTGCATTTATCAGAACTTTACTACACATTAATTTATATAAGTTTTCATAATTTATAAACAAATGGAGCTATGTAAACGTTTTTGTATTTTTCTATCATTGTATCTCATTCACCTTTCACCATAATGTAATAATTTGACACGAGGTATAATTCTTAAAAACTAAAGCTCAATGATTTTTGTCTCATTTACGTAATGACAATTCACAAGAATTAAAAAAGGTGTATAGAACGTTTTGGACACACTTCGCTGTAGATGGTATGCAAGCAATGGATATTAATGTAAAATTTCAGTTGCATCGTACTTTTGTATCATACGATGGTTTCACAAAAGGTAAACGTGTAAACTTTAATAACTTTTCTTAGTTCATGTTTCGATAGTTCACAGTAAGCAGTTAATTCAAACATCCTTTCGGCTATAATCAATATTTACATCCTAAAAGGTTATTCAAGACTTATTTTGCTTCACATGAAGATTCAACGACAATCTCACCGTGCTACTGATAAAATTGTTCTCCAGTCTTCTTCACCTCATCCCACGAAAAAAAATTGAAAAAAAAAAAGATTTCCCTTCTTCCTTTTCTCCAATGTTCTCTCCCAAGTTTCGCAGCGATGGTCGTAGCCTGGACTCCCGTCCGACCCGAAAACAATTTGCTTACCTCCGGCCTCCGGTGTACGCGCGAAAATAGTTTTGCCGACGGCCGCCAGGGTGTTCTGCCGTGCCGCGTCGTCTGCCAATTACGGCGCCCCTGCAACTTGCAGCCTCTCTCCTGTCCACGTGATTTATCGCGAATCTGGGAAACAAGGGCGCAGGTCCATCTTGGGAGGCGCTTATCTGCCACCCCCTCAGCACTCAGCCGACTGGTGCAGCTGCCATTATCTGCGCTGGACAGACCGCTTATTCATTCGCCGCCACTGCAGGCGAGAGGGGTGGTCGCATCCCAAGCCGGGTTAGTCCATATATTTATTCATAACGAACTGTCGTTATAATATATTACTAGACGACCCATGCGAAAATTTCGCTAATAAAATACAATGAATAGTGAGGTTGAATGGTTGTAATATAATGAAAAGTAGAACCGCACTTGGTAGCAAATCTTTATTTGTTTAGTGTAATAGATA
The DNA here is from genome assembly GCA_031002005.1 of Vandiemenella viatica. Taxonomy (NCBI): domain Eukaryota; kingdom Metazoa; phylum Arthropoda; class Insecta; order Orthoptera; family Morabidae; genus Vandiemenella; species Vandiemenella viatica. The sequence continues at coordinate 159,385,044 of CM061920.1, forward strand.
AGCATCAAAACATGTTACGAAACCGTTAGTAAAATTTAAAACACACTGTATGTACGACAAACTGTCACTGACTAACAGAATACAACCAACCTGAACAAAATGCACACAGCATATCAACATCTCTGTGATATGTGCTGCAGTGCGAATAAAATGTTTACACTGGAATCAGAAATGTTTCCGTGACAGAAAAAAATATCCGAAAAGCTTCTTATTGTATAAAAAAACAGTTTATTAACATCTCAGCGATACTGCTACTGCAATCCGAGGACTTGGCTCTGAACTGTTTGATACACGTGACCACTTTAAGCACCAAAGTCCAAAAATTCTTTCTTAATTTACGATTTTACCTAATTGGAGACCTTAATCTCCAAAATGATATGTCATTTATCGATTGCGGTTAGGTATCGAAGGAGATAAATGACTCGCAATAATAATAATAATAATAATAATAATAATAATAATAAACGTAGTAATAATATTGATACTTTTGCCCTTTAAGGGTCAAATTCCAAAAAATACCTTTTAAAAAATATGGTGTGACCAAAGCGGACACCTTGGCCTTTAAATGATATCTCAATTACCGATTTCGGTTAGGCATAAAGCGAGGTAATAAAAAAAAGTTTTACAAATGGTGATATTTTTGCCCCATAAGGGTTGAATTTAAATAAAGTTCTTTCCTAAAATGTGATGTGTCCAAAAGGGATACTATAATATTTTAAACGATACCCCGTTTATAGATTTCGGTTAGATATCAATGGAGATAAATGGCTCCTGACGGAAAAATGCGTTGTAGAAATATATTGATACTTTTGCCCTTTAAGTGCAGAATTTCGAAAAATTGCTGTGTTGATATATGATGTCACCAAATCGGAGATCTTAGTATTTAAAATTATACTTCATTAAATGATTTCAGATAGGTATCCAGGGAGATAAATGACTCGTAACAGGAAAAACAGCATTTTAGAAATATTGACATTTTTGCCCTTTAAGAGTCGAATTCTGAAAAAATCCTTTCTTAAAATATGATGTGACCAAGGTGGAGAGCTTTAATATGACACCACATTGATTTTGGTTAAGTATGAAGGGTGATAATGGCTTGTGACAAAAAAAAACACTTTATAGAAAAAATATATATGATTATTATTTGCAATTAATTCTTTTGTAAATAGTATTGCCCCTTTCGTGGTGATTATGCTACAAACTTGAGAAGTGAATCTTTAAAGCAAGAGTGTCATGTTTGTGACTTGGTATCATAATTGAGTATGAGATGTCAGTAGTATTCTAATTTATTTCTATGAAGCTATAAAACCTGAGTAACAGCTTCTTGGACTAAAAACTATACTAGCGATATAACACCATTAGACACTTGTCACAGTGTAGCTGCAAGGAAAGAAAAGAACAGAGTTCAGTTCCGGTCTCAAATAAAAAAAAAAGATTTCGAATGACGTACTGGAATAAACAACATGAGTTAAAAACTGCAACACCAGAACTCTACAGCCTCTATCTTCGGTAGATATCTGATGAACCGCTGGCAGACTGTAGGTCATTCAACTCCGGTGTCACGAGACGAGATGTGGAGCCTCCTTATTAACTTCACGACGTGTGAAAGTGAAGATTTCACATCATCTGCTCCACGCAGTACCTGTCCCGTCATCTTCCCATGAAAGTTCCCATGGCAACCGCCTACGACCGAAATCCGCTAAGGCATCATAAGAAAGATTACTATCACACACAATGTATTTCTGACCTCTTACCAGAAATTATAAGCATTTTATACTTGAATCACGGTCCAGTGTGCGAGGTGAAGCTGTCCAAGTGAATGTTGAGAAGCATCACGCGGTGGAATACTTTCGCACACGTTTAATTCGTTTGAACCAAACTTGAAACGCTTGGAAGAATTCTTCGTACAGAGTACAACATTAATTTCGGCATCAAGTTGTGAAATGTCATTGATCAATCAATGAGAACAACAGCAGTCTACATACAGGCATTTTGTGACTTTAATGAGCATGTAAACTAAAAATTTGTATAAGTATCGTGTTTGATCTGCAACATCAGCTGTTTTAATAATGCGAAATGTACACCCACTAACTGCATTCGATGTAATTGCGTGTGCGGTGGCACTTGCCGAAGCGACGTTAATATAAATTTTCGATTAATGAGTTTTAAAATTGGTTTTAAAACATCTGTTTAATGTAAGATATACGAAATTAATGGCTGCATTCTGACTTGAATGAGAAATTAAATATTACCAAAAATTTTAACAACTTTACTCTCAGAAGAGTGATTGACAAATAATAGGGGCATCGATGGAAGATTATCTTGTCTTTCGAAGAAACGCGGGGACATGTGAACTCGACAAGTTAAAAGCTTCTGGCAAATGACAAAACAGCGGTAAATCAGTTTCTAAAATTAATTAAAAAAAGTATTGAATCGAACTAGTTTTGTATATTTATAATCCCTAAAAGAAACGGATTGTCCAAGCAGAGAGAAATAGGAAACAGGTCTTGGAAGGCGTAAGGTAGAGGTTGCAGTGCATGATCTAAACGATATAAATCCAAACAGGTAAGTATTAAGAGACGCTTTTATGGTTTAACACTGGTAATTAAATTCGTGGGACTGATGACGTGATTACAATTCACAGAGTCGATTTCTCTGTGGCTTCAAGTATAAACAGGGAGATATTACTGGCAGAAATAAGTCTTACTGAACGGTAACACGTAATTTGTACAATTGTAAGGATGGTTATTTGCAGGAAAATGAATCGCGTAAAAGTTGAATTTGTCAAGATCAGTTTGATTTCAGAAGCGGTATCAATGGAGGTGAGCCGGAATCAGACTAGGTAATGATCTGTTGAGTTTGTTGCTTGGTAGCAAATTACAAATAGTGGTAGAAGTTAGGTACAGCTCATAACAAGAAGGCGGTAGTATAGAGAAAAACGTATGCTAAAGTGTGTGTGCCGAAAGACTTGTTCAAAGACTATAATACATTTAGGGGGAGTTTACTATCAGGTTCATGGGGTTTATACACCGACAGTTTGTTCCACGTAAATGGTTACTGGATAGTCACCGTAGTTTTCATTATTTAATTGAACTGAATTTACGATATTCTTCCTAAGGTCAAAATGGAAAAAATAGCAAATGAAATAAAATTTCACACTTCAGGCGTACTTTTTTTTTTAAATTGTACTTACTTGCCTTTTTTATGGTATGCACTGCACTTTTTTTTCTGATAATGCCTATGTTTCGGTTCCAATCTGGGGCCTTCGTCAGGGCTACTTCTACTTATCTATTCGCCTGTTTTACGGATACACTTGATAGTACACCATTTATTTTCATCGGAGATATGATGTTGTTTTACCGACAAAGAATATTCACTGTTCCAGAGAGGTTTGTACATTGTGGAGCGATTTGACAGTTTTTGAGTCAAATGTGGAAACGTGTTCTAGCAAACAAACGCATCAACAACTGCCAGATCGCTTCACAAGGTACAAACCTATCTGGAACAGTGAATTTGGCAGAGAAAGAACATCATGCCTGCCGGTGAAAATAAACAGTGTACCGTCAAGTGTAGAAAAATGCAGCGCAAATCCAGAAAAAATGCAAGTAAGTGCGATTTTTTTCAAAATGGTCAACAGTGTAAAGCCAGTTGTAAGGTATCACAATTATCGTGGCAAGCCAAATGTAAGCTCCCCACCTAATTAGTATGGTAGACCACTCTCGAAGAACCATGTTGGTTAGTAATACCACCACACTAATTGATGATGACGGCCTGTTTTCGAATAGTTCTTGCCCATTTATCATCACTCAATACATGCGAGCCGTCTCCTTAGATAATTTTTATTAATACAGTCAGTTATGTAACCACAAACGAACGGAAGGTATTGTTAGGGAGACAAAATGAAAATGCACTGTTCTGATCAAATACCATCGAATTTAATGAACTCCGTTCCTTCAATTGCTTTTTTATATACTCAACTTGTATTAACACATTTTATAAACTATAATAGTTCCCCTTCAGGGGAACACAGACTAGCGCCATGCGACATTATTCAAGTGGCGCGACACACGTGCCTCACCCGCTCGGCCAGCTAACTCTTAATAGTGCTCCCAACTGTTGCGGTTCAAAGATATTACCATTCAAGTATTAAAGACAAAAAACTAACGATGCTACTTCGAATGAAATACTCGGAAAAAAATACACGTCAGTTTACAGACACTTATACAATTAAATAGAATTATAAAAAATACAATTATAATAATTATAGCAATATTAATAACGAAAAATAATTGGAGGAGATTGTGATGTCACACATTTTGAAGTAGCTTTGATCATAGGAGTAGTTACTACAACCGAATTATGGCTTTGGTGGTGAGGTCAGTACTTAACGTGCATGTAAATTGATTCGGTGCTGCGTTAAAGCCTTGCTTCGGTCATACTGAATCAGTACTGCCTGGTGGACCGGGCTTCAAGTCCCGTTGAAGGCGAGGGCGACATCGCTTGAAAAATGAAGTGACCAGACCGCCGTAAGTCGTTCACTTTATCACTTCATGTTTCTGTACACACAGGAAATGTATTTGATTTTGTATTAGATAATTTTTTTTTTTTTACTGTTATCAGTCTTTCGGCTGGATTGACGCAAACCTCTGTCTTTTTCTATCTTGCGCTAACATCTTCATATTAATATACCGTAATTAAACGGTATTATGTAGTATGTAGTGGCGGAAATTTGATACGAAGTAAAAATTAATAACGGAAGCAATAAAGTGAAAATTACTAGAGAACATTAAGGCAGAAAGAAGTGCCGGTCCTGCCAGTGTAGGGGCTAGCACGCTGGCTTCGCATTGTAAGGGTTGCCGGTTGGAGTCCGGCCTCGGGCATGGGTGGTTTTAATTAAGTGTTGTGTTCGTCTTGTGTTGTCCTCGCTGTATTGTCCACAATATCATAATTAAAGCCTCATACAACAGTTGGTACAAAAACAAATTGGAGCTGGCTAAATGGACGCAAAGACAAAACGCAATATTTTTTGTTAAAAAAGGTAGATTATTTGAGATATTTTGTAATAGTTATAGAGGGAGCAAACATATTAATGCCATGAATACGTATAGCTGCATGTGTTTGGGAGGAAGTTATAACCATTATCCATTTTCAGGTCCATCTTAGATGACGCCGTGACGTCAGTATCCAGACAGATTGGCACCTTCAACTGAAAGGTAGCCTGTCAAATTTGGGAAACAACATCCGGTACTGTATGGGAGAGGAGTAGGTTAGAATCACGGGGTTTTGAATGCGAAAGCGCATATGTCAGAGAGGCTATACACGAACCCCACAGAGCTGTAAGGTAAGGGTAGTACAACCGTACATAGTTTCGTTGATCAAGAAAGCCAGGTTTGGAGGACACCCTCCATGTACAGTTAGACAAAAATTAAAATTCCTCCTTGACCTAAACGCGCTTTCAGTGTTTTGTATAGAGCAGTGTGTCAGCCAGTACTATGGACGTGGTGAATCGATGGGTGACTGCCTGAAGGACATCACGACCTCAACCAGCAAACAATGCACTAAGCCAAATCTTTCTTTCTCCCTCTCCTCTTTGCTGTCTCTCACTTGTGGTGTGGTAATATTCCAAATAAGCGAATATACTTTGGTAAAGTCTGTATACCAAAAATAAAATACGTAGTGGGCTTAAGCATATTCTGAAGATTAGTAGCATAAGTAAGAAGCACGTTTAAGGAAGACGATGTATCACATTGATTTTGTGTTGTAAGTTCATGCAGTAATTTAGAATAAACAAGGAACTTTAAAATATAACAATTTTTTTATTTTCATATTCCTCTCATCATTGATTTGTACTTATCTTCGTAAGGCTCTACCGTAAACAATATTCAATAATGAAATCTGATAACATAAACGGTTCCACCCGACGGAAATGAAGTGTATTTGAGCTGCAAGGCATAAGCTGGCGGAGGTTAAAGTAAGTTCAAGTTATAAGCAAGCGTATAAAATACAGAATAACAAAAGCGAAGAAAGAGCAGTCACAATACTTATAACAGCCCACGTTCTCAGTTACCCTCTTCGTATGTTCTAATCTAACAAATTAACCAGTCCCGAAGATCTTAAAATATGGCCAACCATCCTATCTGTTCTTTCTTTAAGACTCTTCGACAAACTTTTTTCCTCATTCATAATTTCCAAAACACATTTATTTCGTACCTTATCTACCCACAAAAATTTTAGCAGCCTTCTTCCGCTAATATTTCAGATTACCTTCTGTCTGGCAATCCTAAAGTGCATCCTTCGCTACTATAACCAGGATTCAGACACTTTATAAAAAAAAACCTTATTGATCAATAACTGAAACTAAAAGATTCCTTTTTCTATGGAAAATATTTTCTCTAGTGCTATTCTGCTTTTAACATCATTCAGTGAAATACTTGAGAGGTTGTGCATGGTAACAGGTTTATTACCCTCTGCTCCGACACTTCCAAACAATCCCTTTTAAGTGGCTGTTCTCGAATAAGTGAAAAATTCGGTGATAATTTTGAAGCAATATTATTTTGGTTTTATTTCTCCGGTGTCGAGAAGTCTCCGTGAGTACTCCTGGTATCGCCGTCGCTGTTTAGCAGTAAGTTGCTGGAGATGAGGCAGCAGCCCACCTGCCCCGCTGGATTATCTTAATCCCAGATTACCGCGAGAGAGCGGCAACTTATCTCTGAGACACTGGGCGCCTCAGACAGCGGGCAGCTCTAAACACTGGCACCTCCGTCTTAGGCTCTGCGCAACCAGCTTCTATATTTATATAACAATGAGACTCAGTCTTATCAGAAGCAACAAGCTCTTTAAATACAAGTGTAACATAGTTCATGGTACGATGACTGACTACGAATCTTCAGGTACCGGGTTCGAGTTCCAGTTATGGCGGAATTTTCACTTGTATTTAACCTGCTGCAAAAAGTGTAGCTAAATAACGCGACGAAAGCTCCGTTCCAATTAATTACACGTGATATTTGATGTCCCACAAACACTTATCACTCTTGCACTGACCTCACTACGCCCGATACCTCTTAAAGATCCCACAAATAGTGATGCACAGATGAAAGTATACGGTGATCCGGTACATCTCTGTGTGGGAACCGTTTTCAATACAAACCTTCTTCTGCTTGTGCATTGCAATCAGCTGTCATGAACAGTGCCCCCTAGGGACTAACTAGAGAATTTTTTCAAAAAAAAGTTTGTAGGATTACAAACTTTTTTTTGAAAAAATTCTCTAAATACTAATTTATTTTTTCCTATCGGGAATACATGATGAAAGCATATTTAATTTACATTTCTAAATTCCGATTTTTGTGTTAATACTTTAAATTCTTCCACACACTTAGACCCACGCCGGAGAGGGCGTTAAAAATGTAATGAATGACGTTATGGTAAGTTTTTATTAGTTTGTGTCTTTTGCGAGATGTGAGCGTATTGATCTATTTTGATGTATGACATAGCAAAGAGTGTTTAGTTAATTATTTTTTGTATGACTCTTCCACACGTTTTTAAAACTATTTATTAGTATTGTTACGTGTTTATCGATTGTTTTCCTGGTTTTTTTTAATTTAACTCACTTCGGCAGTCATTCTATTATTTTTGGTCTGTACGAAACTCGGAAAAATTATTCCTTCTGTTGCAAAGCTGCTATGCTTCACACTGCAGATACAATCCCGACCAAGGTTTACACATTCCCTGAAGAATAAACTATCCACAATGACCATATACTTGATTACATTTTTCAAGTATTGTCACCAAGTTGCGTGTAGCTAATTCGTGTAAAAGTTTAAGAAAGAAATGGTACAATCTATGACGTCAGTAATGTGAGGTCAATGAAAGCAAAGAATGTTTAAAATAAATATATTCAGAAGAAACTAAAATATCCACGATCAAAATCGCGTGCAGCTATCATAGTTATATGCGGTTGCTGTTATTAAGAAAACTACAATTTTTATGTTAGGCGTGAAATTTAGTATTCTTTTATTGTCTGAATTCATCTGCACTGTGTGTCAGCATGAATTTATATGTTACAAGGAAAAGTGTTGGATGAAAAACTTTAATAAACGTGAGTTTCACGGTCTAAATAGGTCAAAAACTTAGGTTCAAACTGGTAAAAATAATTAACTATTACGTAAGATTATCTTTTTACGATAATTTAAAATCATATTATAGCGGCAAACGTCTATTCAGTCAAATGTGATTAATCATGAGTATGTTATCAAAATTTATTACGCGTACTTAACTGTTAATTTTAGCAGTTATTTGTTTTATTGTTGACCAAAATTTCTGAATGAAGACTCAATTTAAAAAAAAGATATATAAATTAAAACAATTTAACTTCGTATAAATCGAATGGTTAGTATTAGTCATTTTACTATATTCAAAAATTTTTTACCAAAAAAAAGAAAGTTATAAAAATTTGGCAGATTCAATGATTAAAAGTCGATTACAGTTAAGAAAAATGAAGTATAACCTCTATGCATTTCTTAATACTCTTTTGTTTATTGAGCTTGCCTCTACATATCACATGATTGTGGGAAGTCACCACTTCGCAGATAAAGATATCCGGTTAAAATATACTTGGAAGAATCGTGTATCAAAACGGTGACGAAGGATGTTATATACATGGCGTCCTATAAATAGCGGATAACCCTTTACCGGTCGAAAGACCTCGTCCAATAATCCATCATGTTGTGAAAACGGCTGCTTAAATCCTTAGAAGTTGCACAGCTGAGAGATCGAAATACCGGAACAGGAAACCGATTCCATACACAGTACAAAATTAACCTGTCGTGTCGACCGAGATACTTAATGCCTGTGTGATTGGGCATTATTAACAGCCAGTCACGCTAAATAGACATATTTAATTAGATTTATTTTTTTTTATTTTTACGAAATGTGTCTCTAGCAAAAGACAGAACATGTGGCTGTAAAATGATAACTGAAGAGTGTCGCAACATTTTGACCAAGCTCATCCAGACAGATGGATAGGCCGCATAGGTCCCATTCTGTGACTGCCGAACGCACCTGATTTAAATACCCTAGAAGTTTTGTTATTGGTTACAGATAATATTTAAAAATCACTATATCAATAATTGAAGGGATGTAGACACGCGTCCAATCATCCGCTGAACAAATTGAAACGGCTAGTCAAGCGATCAGGGCGTGTGTTAGCGCAGAAGGTCAACAACATGAATACGAACTTTTCAAAATAAAAAGTATTAATTAATTTCTTCATTTGCGGGAATGGCATGAAGTATACCAAAAAATAAAAACAAAACGTGACTAAAACATGGAAATCATAACAATTTTTCTAAGGTCAAAATTTTATTTTTAGTAGGACACGTAAAGTCTACAGTCTACCGGACACCCTGTATAAATGTAAAGTTCCTTCACTAAATCATCTACGATGACGAAGAAGTATTGGTGAAATCAACTGTTGCTGATAGCTTACTACGAGATATACACCAACTGTGACATTTGTTGGATTATTCTCAGTGCCATGTTATTATTATTATTCTGAGTCGTGTTTGACTGTTTATTTATTAATGCTTCTATCTAATATTTCCTTCAGTAATTCATAGACTTAGCTGAAACCCATGTAAAAGAGATTAAGTTTTATAACATGTCACATGATCTTCTACAAACGTTTCGTGATTTCAACATCTCTGCAAAAACATTCTTTTCGTGTTCTGTGAGAAAATTTTACACGTGTCTAGCGTTCGTAATGGTAGCCCAGTGTATGCTATTCCCGTACGAGATAGTCAATTATCCAGCTGAACTCAACCTATACGTGATTTCTAGAATTGTTGTTAGGTGCAATTTCATAGCCCATGAGCTGTCTGCTGTAGCATGAGTAATGGTGTGAAAGGTGATGTTATTTTGTCCGTGTTCCTCAGTAATGATATAAAAGTGCGGAGCTTCCACTATTAGGATAAAAAGTTCACAAGGTAGCACATATCGTTATTTCTGGAGAAAAAAACTGTTTATACCATGACACATCACGGAAGAACTGTTTAATTAGAAAGAGTAATAGATAGTGTACTACGCCAGATACGTCAGATTTATGATAAGCCTGGAGTTACTCTTGTTAATCTTTTTGTTTTGGGTGACACTCGGGCTTACGCCTCCAAACCGCAGCCACAGTTGGTCAATTTAAGGCGTTCACTAATTATTCGGCTGTAAGTTTCGACCAGTCCCTTCCGTACTTTGCTATGCAAAAAATTAATTATATAATATGTTTTGCAACGGTGTTTTAGAGGAAAAATTTCTGTGCTGACTTAATTTTCTCACAGTTATCATTCCAGGTAGATTTATTAGACAAAGGGATAAGCAAAGTTTTTAATATAAGGGTGTCTCAGTAATCTACAACCATTTTACCCCATAAAGCGAAATAAAAGAGAACCCAAAATCCCAAACAAACCTAGACACATAGCAGTTAAGTTGCTCCGGCAACGGGACATGCACTAACAAGTCAAAAAAGTAGCAGGGCTTAACGACTTCATCATACAATGCACTGGGCGCGATTCGTCGGGAAGCTGTTTGTCGGTGACTTCTGCGTGGGTCGTCTGGAGCCGAGAGCTGGCGGCGGCGGCACTGTTTGATGTCGGGGGCAGGCGACTGGCTGCTGATGACGCGGTGCGGGGGTGGCCGCCTCCGCCTCGGGCCGCTCTTCAATACGCACGAGATTCCAGGACAATTCATCGATAACAAGCGCAAAAATATATTGCTCAAGTGAAGCCATGTAACCAATATTTTAATAAAAAATGAAATAGAAATATTTAATATCCAATTGCGCCCACTACTTTGTCCACGTAGACTACATCTGTCAGTGAATCAGGGGAATTAAGTATAAGTAAACAACGTAACTATAATCTGTTAGTTTTTTCTAGCAATATATATAGCAACCAAGTTCCCGGCGTTGCCCGGTATAGTTGGCGTAGATTTACTGGTAAACTATTTTTTTCACACAGTGAGAAACATTGTATACAAAGTTTTACACAATTCGCGTCAACCATTTTCGGAATTAAAGCAAACCTAGAGTCACCCACCCACTACCAAGAAAGGGGTCAGAAAAGATTCATGTGTGTCAACCTTCATTAATTTGGTAACAGACATTTCCTGTACTAAACTTATTTAGGCGCCCAGTTCCTAGAATGGGGTTGGTTGGATACTTTGATACGGAATGTCAGTTTTCAGGGTACATTTCAACCTAATAACATCCTCTGCTAATGTTGCTGCTCGAAAAATCGGAATATGTACCATATGCACATGAATACATACCACAGACATGAAAATGTATCTGGTATCACGCAGAAAATACAGATTTTGGCAATACTATGTATCAGGGTCGCTGAAATTTGGTGAATTTAGTGGTTGATTCTTATCTATCCCGATGAGACAAATCGGAAGTAAAGAACATTTGTTTAATATCTGGCTTATTTCCCGAGATATCGAATATTAAAAATCATTTAAAGGTATACTTCCTTGTGATTTCGGTGACGTTTTTCTTCTGGTCCAGGCCGTATTTCAACCTAACCGCCACAACTAAGAAGAAAACAAAACACCTACTGTGCATGTTCACCGTTTAATTCCTAATGCGAATTTTTGTTTGTTGTAGACAGCATGTCAACCTAACCACCTCAATTTTAAGATACGATATCTTGAGAAATAAGAGAGGTATAAAAAATGGCATTCTTTACTTTCGATATGTCTCCACGAGCTACAGAAGAATTAATAAAATATGGTATTGATGAATTTTTTTTGTTCCAGGCTGCAAGTTAACCTGACCACCTCAATTTTGAGATATGATATCTTGACAACTAAAAGAGGTATCAGAAAATGGTATTCTTTCCTTTCAATTTGTCTCGTCGAATTATAGAAGAATTCATTTGGCGTTTGCGAAATTTTTAATGACAACTTTTCAACCTAACCACCTCAGTTTTGACATGCGATATCTCGAGAGCTAAATGAGATTAAAAAATATACATATATATTCTTTACTTTTGATTTGTCTCGTGCAGATATATATACGAATCAACCAGAAAATTTATCAAATTTCAGGTGCTTGGGTATCGTAGAATCCCCTAGATTTTGAATGAATTTTCAGAATTTGAAAGCTTGGGGTCGAAGTTAAAATTTAAGGTATGTCTTAAGACGTTATAACATATTTATTTTACGAATACTCTAGAATAATCTGAGAATTTCTGAGTAAATTTTGACTGAGTTTTCACAGTATTAACATTAGGTTTGTCTCAATGTGCTTCTTCATCTGCAGCTGGATCTGAAAATTTTCTCATTATGCGTCTTCATCTGACGCTGGAGCTCAAAATTAAAATCTGTTCCGTACGTGTACAGTTGAATGTAGAGAATTCAGAATTACATCTCAAGTATTTAGAACTAAACGAGATACGAAATAAAATATTCTTTGCATTTGATTTATATCATGATGTTATAAATTGCGACACCATGGTTAACAAAACTGCATTACTACATTACTAAACAACGCTAGATTATGTTAGAAACAGATTTGATTGAATTTGCTCGAAATACCAAATATTTTTATTCCGTGGATTCAGCCTTTTATACAAATATCAAAGGTGAATCCAGAATAATACTATCGTAAATAAATGATTTTATTGAGAACAGAACACTTTTGCTGATGGCCACAGACGTTGTAGTTGTACTGCCAGAGATCTTGGTTAAAGAAAATATCTGTTGTTTTTTCATTATTAGTTTCTCGCATTCGATACGGCCATCTATGGCTTTTAAAAACTGAAAATCTCCAATTAAAGGAAAGAATATTTCAAGTTTTGTTTGGCGTGGAGTATGCAACTATTAACTTATTTGGATGCTTTCATTATGGGTTATGGTCAGAGACATTGTAGTTGCGTGCTAAGTACGGATATGCCATATCTAGTGGTTCCTTTTTTGGTATTTTTCACCACACCTTAAGAATTTTATTTAATGTTCCAGCGTTATGTAATGTAGAATCATACCAAACAACTGAATTGAGATTCTAAGCCTTATAACGGCGAAAACCCCTAAGAAATCTGTTCAGTAGTTTATGAATTTATATATCAGAAATTTATTCGGTTTTCGTTTTATAGATAAATAGGTTAGACATGTGTTTCTTTTAAAAAATGTATGCGCAGATAAACTATACTGCGATGTAAACGAAACTTGTTGCAATCTGTTGTTGAAGCAGTAACACTAGAAAGTATATCAGTTGTTTGGTGTCTTGTGATTAAAATTTAGATTATTAACGGATGAGAGAAGCCACTACCATATCAGAATTACAAATTATAACATATCAATCTTCGTACATATAATTTTGCCCTCTCAACTGCTAGGCTGGGTTTGGTCTTTTTTACCATGCGAATACATTTAAATCACGTCTCCTCAATATGTTTAGAAAAATGAAGAAATAAATAATCAAAATTATATCTAAATAAGTCAAATCAATACCGAAATAGAAAAGTTAATATCAATATTATCATAATGCGTACAGCAAAAGCGAAAGTCTCTTGCCTCTAAACGGGATTTATTATTTTAAAATGAATTTTTAATGATATAAACATCTAATTACAGGAAAACACAACTTAAAATTATAAAAATTGTCATGTGTGGATAATGAACTTGCAATACTTTTTTATGTAACATTCTGCTGGAATAAAATAATTGTTTAAAAAAACATAAAAACCGCCTTAAAAAAAAAAAAAGCACTAAAAATTTTAAAATAACTTTATACCTTGCTTAGGAAAAAGTAAATCTAAATGGACAATATCTTACATTAGTGTCTGTTATTGAAATTTTTACATTAATTAGTTATTTTTGGAGTCGGTGCCAGCTGTCACATTGCGAAGATCGAATTACTGAACTTCTTTTGGTGTTATAGGCGAAACGGGGAGTATGAAAAAAAATTCCCAATTTACAGCATGTCGTGAGGCAGATAGTGTTATTCCGGGAGACAGCTTAGGGAAACAAATTACACAGTATTTTAATCTGTGGCTCGGCCTCGTTGGTAATCCAGGCATATCTCTGGCGCTACAGTGTCAGTTTGTATGCTGCATCTTACAGTAAACGCTTTACAGTTAGTATAATATCGGCGTATCATCTGTATGTTTCAGTTTTGTTGAAACATGTTTCTTGCATTAATTTTAGGTAAGCAGTAAAATGACTTTTTGTGTATTATTGTTATTCCTTATTGTTTTTATCTTTTGTTTTCTTGCTTTCGCTGGCACCGACTCCAAAAATAACTAATTAATGTAAAAATTTCAATGACAGTAATGTAAAATATTGTCCATTTAGATTTACTTTTTCCTAAGCAAGGTATAAAGTTATTTTAAAATTTTTAGCGCTGTTTTTTTTTTTTTTTTTTTTTTTTTTTTAGGTTTTTTTAAACAATTATTTTATTTTTAAATTTTTAGTGGTATTATAGTTTGTTTTATATTTTAAATATGCAGCAGCAGTTCTCATTTTGCGAACTTCCTGGTAGCTCAAAAGCGCTTTTAAAGAAGAATTCTGTCTTTATATACCCCAACAACTTCCAGAACGAGGTGAATTGGGTGTTAAGGAATGTCAGTTTACATTTTTGTCCAGGCTATGTTTCGATCGTATCATAACATCTGTTAAAGCTGCTGGTCGATAACCGAAACATGTAACATCTGGGCATTAATACATACCACATACAGAAATTTGTCTCTGGAATATATCTGTTTGCTCCGACATCACACAGAAAATATGGATTTTTAATTGGTTTCCACAACGTGAAGTCTGAAGTACATATTGAGACATTATGACATTTATTTTATAAATATAATGCCACGACTTAAAAATACCTTAATTGATTTTGATGGGATTTAAAACTGTGGATTTTTGTGAAGAACATTGGAAATTAAAAGGGGTGAGGGTAAAGGGGTAGAGGGATTGGGCTTTTGTATATCAAATGTAGGAAGAAGCCTTTTCTGATTGATTTAAAGTATAAGTGTGTAAATTTCTATTGATATCAGATGCAACTGTAGGTACGCATAAAAAACAATTAACTGGTGTGGAGACGAAGAGTAGTTTGTTTTTGTAAAGCTTGTGTGGGCAGTATTTTTCTCTTTGTTTCAAAGTATACATGTGCAAATTTCCATCGAAACCAGATAAAAACTGTATCTTTGAATAAAGAACATTTGCAAAAATTAAATCGGGTAAGGGAGTGAGTGGTAGGGTTTTGTAACTAGAAAGTAGACACTACGTTTCTCTTTGTTTTTAAGTATACATGTGCAGTGCTCCATGGAAATCTGATAAAACTGTGGGTATCTATAAAGAACATTTGAAAATAGGAGGGGTGGGGGCAGAAGGGAAAAGGGCTTGGGCTTCTGCAACCTAATTTAAACACAATTGTTCTGTTTCTTTTAAAGTATACGTGTGTTAATTTCCTTCAGAATCGGATAGAAACTGTAGATTAAAGGATGGAAAGGAAGGAGCGGAGTTTGGACTCTCAAAACCAAATGTAGACAGTATTTTTCTGTTTGTTTTGCAGTATACATGTGCATACTTCCTTCAAAATCAGGAAGAATTAGTAGCTTTATATAAAAAACATTGACAGTAATTAAAGGGGTAGAAAGGGGGATAGGGTTTGCATTTTTGTGAAAGTTATGTGGACTGTATTTTTCTTTTCCTATTTGTTTTAAAGTATACACATGCAAAGTTTCACCGAATCAGATTAAAATGCGGGTTTTGTACAAATATTAAGGGAAGGGAGCTAGGGTAGTTTTTTTATTTTTTGGTCAGAAATCTTATCCATAACAAATTACATATATATGCGCCAACTTTCATAAAGATCGGTCAAATGGTGTCGACTGTAGCTTTCTAAAAAGAAATTGACAAAAATCAAGGGGGTGGAAACGGGGAGAGGGTTTCAGTTTTTGCAAACCATGAGTTGGCATTATTTTTCTCTTTGTTTTATAGTAAAAAATTTGCTGAGTTCTGCCTAACCGGATAAAAATTGTGGTTGTGTATAAAAATTAAGCGGATTAATGGGGAGAAGGGGTTGTTTTTAGATCTTTTGGTCATACAACTTCTTCGTGAAAAAATACATATAAGCACCAACTTTCATGGTAATCGGTGAATCGATTGCAACTGTACAACTGTAGCTTTTTATAAAGAACATTGACAAAAGTTAATGGGGTTGAAGGAGGGAAAGGGGTTGAGCTTTGGCAAACCAAATGTTGACAGGGTTTTTCTCTTTGTTTTAGAGTACACTTGGGCAAAGTTCAATAAAAATCAGATAAAAAATGTAGATTTCTATAAAATTAAGGGTTGTAAAGGGAGACATGGGGTGGTTTTTTATTTATTTAATTTTTTTTGGTCAGAAACCTTCTTCATGAAAATTACATTATATGTCAACTTTAATGGAGACCAGTTAAATGGTGTCGGCTGTAGCTTTGTATAAAGAACATTGGTAAAACGTTAGGGGGTGGATAGGAGGAGAGGGCTTCAGTTTTTTCAAACCAAAAGTTGACAATAGTTATCTATTTATTTTTGACTATACATATCCAAAATTTCAGCGAAATCGGATAAAAAATGTGGGTTTGTATAAAAATTAAGGAGTGTGAAGGGGAGAGGGATGGTTTTTTATTTATTTATTTTTTGTTCAGATTCTCCATGAAAAATTATATGTATATGCCAACTTTGATGATAATCGGTCAAACGGTGTCGAATGTTGCTTTTTATGAAGAATATTGACAATAATTAAAGGAGTGGAAGGAGGGAAGGGGTTGAAATTTGGGAGATTAAATGTTGACAGGATTTTTCTCTTTGTTTTAAAGTATACATGGGCAAAGTTCAATTAAAATCAGATAAGAAATGTAGATTTCTATAAAATTAATGGGTGTAAGGGGAGAGGGGTGGTTTTTTATTTTTATTTTTTGTCAGAAACCTTCTCCATGAAAAACTACATGTAACTGCCAACTTTAATGGAGATCAGTTAAATAGTGTCGACTGTAGCTTTGAATAAAGAAATTGGTAAAAATTAAGGGGGTGGATAGGGGGAGAGGGGTTTTTTAAACCAAAAGTTGATAGTATTTTTCTCTTTATTTTTGGCTATATATGTCCAAAGTTTTATCGAGATCGAATAAAAAATGTTGATTTGTATAAATATTAAGGGTGGAAGGGGGTAGAAGGGGTGTTTCTCAATGAAATTCATATGGGACCACTTTGGAGGTATACCCTATACACACACAAAAAAAATTCGTTTAAATTGGTTCAAAATTGGCGAAGATATCGCTAAACATACATACAAAAAAAAAAAAAAAAAAAAAAAAAAAACAGACGAATTGAGAACCTCCTCCTTTTTTTTTGAAGTCGGTTAAAAATTTACCAGCTTTTCCACCAGTATACATTCAACAAATTTTTAGTTTAAGTTTTTTGAGATTTGATTTGTAAACGAAGACTCTCCAAGAAGGACGGCATTAGCGTGAGATACCTACATGCCATCGCCATACTATTTCCAGGTT
>CM061920.1:159403577-159499539 GCA_031002005.1 Vandiemenella viatica
TCCCGTCAGTGCAGTCATTTCGTAGATAATTACGTATCAACCACCTCAAAAGCAGATAAATTCTTTGTGCTTTGGGCTATACGTCTCGTCGAAATCTAGGCGATTGCGGATGGAAAAGAATGGGGGTTTGTCAGGGAACGGGTGAGAATTTGCTTATAGCCTTTTAAAGGAACCATGGCGGCATTCGCCTGGAGTGATTTCAGAAAACCATGTAAAGTAGAAATTTGTCTGGCCCGACGTGGAATTGATCCCACGTTATTCCGAATGCCCAGTACGAACATTACCATTCAACTACTAAGCTTGCTCGAAACGACATAAACTATTATATATACAGGTATGTATTTTTTTTATTATTATTTCTCTAACTCATGAAAGTTATTTGTATCATTCTTTGTTAGAGTTAGATTTTATTCGAAAAATCTTAGGTATCTTACGAATGAGAAAATTTGGAAAAGCCTTGTTTAACTGACGTCTCCTTGTCGTGTACGTGTTGGCGGCGTTATTTGCTTTTGCCTTTAAGCGGATTGTTGTTACTCTCATGTTCTTAGCAAGAAAAATTTGTTCAGTATAGACTGGAAATCTGTGAATAAGCCAAACTGAATATAATAATGTAATTTTACATTACCACCTGATGATGATTTTAAATATAAAACTTTAGAAACATTAGTTATAATTCCACGATCAAGATATCCTGCAGCTAATCATCATAAAACTCCTTTGTTGCTAAGCTTAAGAGAGATACGTCATTGAAAATTCCTGCTAAATTTGTTAGATATTTTTTTTTTCTTTTTTCTTTAGGAGACTGCACATGTTCTTAGAATGAAGCAGAAAGTATCAAAATCTATAAAGTTAACGCCTCAAATTAATGTACCGAAAAACAAAATATATATCACCTCGCAACTTGTCCCACGAATTTACATCTGCCACAGTCTTTCGGGGGAAGTGATCAGAAACTACTTCAGGGCGCTGCAGAATGTAAAGATGTACATCCTCTGAACTATTGTATGTGGGAAGTGTACAGTCACATTATAGATAGATAGGTCGTAGTTACGGTAGTGGGTGATCATGTCCTCCAGGACATGGAACACTGTGCAGAGCAAAGGCTCAGGAAACGGGAGCACTGCCTGCAGACAAGGACTGGGTTAAAAGGCAGACGGAGAGTCTGTACTGTAGTGTTGTTTTAAGGGCTGCCGGTGACATTTGGTGGACAAACAACGAGGGAGCGACCCGTCTGCTTTGTGACCGCCGCTCAAACGGTAGAGAGGGGCAAGTGCTTCGGCGACGGAAGGGACTCTCGGGCCGTCCCGTCAAAGGGAACCGCCTGCCTGCAGTCACAAGGGTACAGGGGTACAGCAGACACCAACATCAAGGAAGCGCGAACGGAAAAACCGACCTCTATCAGGTGTTATGACCTAAGTCATCGTTAAACTACAACCCCAGATGACTGCCTCAGCAAACAAGTATTAAGGCCAGGGGACTGAATTAAAAGCCGTCTAGAGCTCTCACGAGGGGGGGGGGGGGATCTTTACACTGAATTACTTTACCTGTTACAGTCAGAACAATAGTAAGTTTATAGAAAAGATAACTACTTTAGCTATATAGACATTTAAAAAACTAAAATGCCAACCGTGTTTTGGGAAATTTTATTACTGTGAACATGTTGCAGTAAGTAGCTGCTTTGTTATGGTGTCATAGCACTGAACGTGGTGGGTGAACGACTAACTTTCTGGCCTCGCTAAAGTGAGGAAGCGGTTCGAATCCCCTTCCGGGCACCAAGATTTGGGTTTTCCATGGTTTCCCCAATTCATCCAGGTGAAGACCGGAATGCTTCCTTCAAAAAGTCATGGCCAAATTCCTACTAGTTCTTTGTCCACAGTCCTTTCCCGCCTCTAATGACCTAGATGTCGACGAGGCGTAAAGCCGTAAAAAAATGGTGTCATAGCCTCCGTGTTGTCTCTGATTGTTACGGCACTAGATGATGTCCGCCGCGGCGCCTGAAAGAGGGCGGGGTTAGCTGCTTGCAGCTGCAGTAGTGGAAGAAATTTTCACCATTTGGGACTTGGACAGTTAGATAGGAGCGGTGGTGGTGGATACTTCTTAATTGGTATGTTGTGTACCAAAGTGCTGGGACTAGAACTTTCTCAGCGCATTCAAAAAGACTGAAGGTGCTTCTCAAAATTCATCTGTTTGTTAATACTTTGTGCAATCCGTATATCCCAAAGACTGTTTCCACAGACAACTGCGTTGCTGAGCAACTGTTGTCACTTGTTAACTTAAGCTAAGCATCTGGCAATAGGTTGGAGTTGAACATGCTGTTGGGTGTGCAAATGTTTTTGTTTTGTCGATGTCAAGAAGGACGTAGGTCATTCGTTATGAAGTCATAGAATTAGTCGGACAGCAGAATTCTAACCAAAAGTATATTAAAATGATGTGTGTTTTCGGCAGTAAATTTCGATTTCAAGGAACATTTATGTAAATGTTTTCCATGTTTTTATGTGTAATTCTTGAGAACAACGTAGAAATGCTTTGACCTTGAAGAAAAACTCTTTGAAACTATGAAGTCATCCTACTTCTTCTGTCATACAATTCATGTGATCGAAGGAAAACGTCATATCCTTGTCTACATCCATACATCGAGGTCATCTACGGGTAGCAGTTACAACTGGCACTAAGCAATTACTCAATACTAGGCTACCTGCGAGTTCTTCTACTCAGATCATTAAGAATGATTAGGCACTGAAACTGAGTCTGCTATCATTTTGCAGCGAATTCATCCCAGCCTGCAATATTGTTCCTAGCAACTAACTCCTCAAACAGTGTTCTGCAGAAACTGTTAACTTTATTAAGTCCAAGGAAACTTCAATTTCCTTCAGTATTCCTTTTTAAAGCTGCAAAACTTAGAAAAAATATTACTCTCGGGTCTTAAAATTTAAATGTTGCAATTTGATAAATATTATAAATTCAATATGATTTTATAATTTAGGCTCCTTGTTGTAAAACGCGGAATAAAGATTTTATGATACCTATTTTTTTTACATGATCCAGTGAATTTTTTTACTCTTTTTTTTTGGTAGTGATCGCAATTCAAATTAGGGGAGCAAGTGTTTGAAATATTACAGAATAAGAGGTTGTAGAAATTGAGATATCTAATTATTCAGAATTTAACTTTCTCTTCTTTTCGGAATAATTATAAAATGAAAAGTGAGATAGCTTTTGAATTAACCTTGCAAACAGAAAAGGTTGATGACGTCTTACATTTGCACACTTCCTTACTTAGCTTCACTGAAGTATATCGATTGGTCTTAGTGTTTCATTATGTGTAGCTTGGTCAATCAAATTTAAAATTCAACTTTCATTATTAATGTTTCTATTTAATTCAAGTAGAAAACACAAGTTCTTTGAAACGCAGCGACATACTATGTGTGATAAAAATTACAATTAAGAAGTTAGCTACGAATAATGAAGTAGAATGTTAGCATTAAACAAAGTACTGAAGTAATATTACAATGTAAATGTAAATGGTTGGTATTTCGACTCCAGAATGTGTCGCTGAATTTTCCTCTTGGATTAGTTTTGGATATAATCCGAGAGTCCTTTGATAAGCTGCATAATTTATGATTTAGTCTGCAACTGTACCTCGAAGAGGCGTTAAAACTAACACGGCAAGTTGCACGGAATACAGAAGTTGCGATTGAGTTGTTAGTGAAATGTATTATTATTACTGGAATAAATGACAATGTAAAAATATTATTTTAATTGTAACGTTATTACCTACATAATACAGTGTTTGTTTGGGGGTTCAGGTAAAGATTATGAAAGTTTACAACATTATTTAAACAAAATGCCAGTCTTAATATGACAGAGATTTTTTAGTTAGTATCTATTGAGTGCCATCAGTCTGAATTTGGACTACGTTTTGAGTATTTCTTTATTACTTCTTCTAAATAATGAAATACTTTCATCGGTCACTAAATCATGCAAGTAACAGAACATATTTTTATTTTTAAATCTATGTTTATTGATTTTTTCCTTGTTGCTGAAATCTTTTCTATGAGTTTCGTAACAATGGAATTCCTTTAAATTACATACTATGGAGTTTAACTTGGAATTTATAGTTTTGGTATTAATGAATTTAAACATTTAAAAATATTACGATGATAGTTTTTAAATAATAACTATTAACATCGTTGTATCAGAATTACTGTAGAAATTCTCCTATATCTTCTGAGCGTGTCGAATAAACGATTAGCTTTTATAACCAAAAATTAACACTTCGGCAGTATAGGCCACATCATATCATTATCATTTTCATACATTCGATAGCAAACTTCTTATTTATAAGTAGAAAAAATGTGAAAACGTTAATAACATAGGAAAATCAGTATAACGACACAGGAAGTGATTATCTGACTTTTTGTTTTGGCTTTAAATTCTTAATATGTTTTATCTGTTGTTATGTGAAAACAGAGAGCACGTAATTCAGCATATTGAGAAAGTGATGTGACAGGTTTGTTAGTTTTGTTTGACAGAGAGAATTGCATTGGAAGACGTGAGATTAGTGGTAGTAAATAAGGGTAGGAAATGAGGATTGCTGACTGGATCAAGCAGCCTCAGGATAAGCTTATTAGGGAAGGTAGGGATAAACAGGACCGAGACGTTACAAAGAAGGCATTGTACGCCGCGCTCAGATCCGTTTGATGGATTGTGATTAACATAGGCAATTAGGCGGTGCGCGCGGATGCTCTTTGGTTGTGGGCCATTAGTGGCAGCGAGCACGTCGCTCGTTATCTACCGCAGTGCCACTGTTTTGTTATCTCCTCTGCCTCTCGCTTGCATATCATCTCTGATCGCGGATCCGCGACGCGCCTGCTAATGCTGCTACCAGCGCAGCACAATGAGCTCGGAAGCAGCCAGGGAGGTCGCAGAGGGAGGAATTAAATTCCAGGAACTCTGTATCTTAAACGTGCTCTGAGCTGACTAACAGAACTTAGAGATTTCTACGGGATTTATCGACTGTGCTTCAATACGAATTTAAAATGCAAAATTAATATTTTCTTATCCTTGATATCGAAAAACGTTCTATGATGATATTAATGTTTCTGACCACTGTTAAGTTAAGAATGTTCTTTGCTGATATAAATATGTTCTGTTTCCACCTCTAAGCTGCCATCTCGTGGTGACATTTTAAAAAGACACTAAATGTATGTAAAATAACCGAAGTCCTTCGATTTGGAAACAATGTTTTCAGCTATGACTGTTTCGCAGAAAATATTCGATGTTCAATACACTTGAAGGTTAAACTCCTATTTAAGGTAGTAAAACAAAAGAAATATGATTTAATTTATTTATTTGTTAATATGTAGTTGAAGAGTAGCCATAAATAAAGCATGCCGTGTTCCCTCTATATTCCGAGGAAAGAAGTTACAATAGAAATATCGTCTCTGTATATTACGTTTAGATAATCGTTATTTCAGTTTGCAAAGAGTTTCTTAGCAATTCATGGTGTTTTTTTTTTTTCAGTGTTTGCTGGCAACTCCACCAACCCTGGAACTAAATTGCAATGATTCGATTTTTCTCTTGAGAGCGGCTCCTTTTAATAAGGAAGACATAATTTCATCTCTCGACAGAAGCTGCTGTGTTGATTACAAGTTCCTCTCCGTTCGAATTACTTTAATGAAGTAGGAGGGCAGCAGAGAAACCGCCTCACAAATACAACAAACAACTAGTGATTGCTGCTGATTAACTTCGAAGACCAAAGACTGCTTTAATAATGCTGTAAAGAAGGTTTTCTTCAGTAAAATAAGCACAAGTTGACTTCCAGCCGTAGTGATCAATTTAAACAACCTGCGGCAGGGTTAATTTTTGCACAAATGTGATTTTGAATGCTATGTAGTGCTCATTACACTTCCTATATACTTACCTTATCAAACTGCACGATAGTACTTATACCTTTCACCAACAGTAGATTTATAGAAATACAGCGAAAGCTGTTAAAATCCAATACGGCCAATACTCCTGACCCGATATTGCAGCAGTTGTGTTGTCTGTACATCCCTGCGTTATCCCAAAGAATACTGTGATACAGCTTCCATATAAAACAAATAAGCAAAGTATAGACAAAAATTTCGGGCGATTAATATATTTGGGGAATTTTTAATCTTTCTTTATATATATAAAAATCTCGTGTCACGATGTTCGTCCGGGATGAACTCCGAAACTACATAACCGATTTAGATGAAATTTGGCTTAATGTGTGTAATTTAGTCCAACTTAAAAGATAGGATAGTTTTTATCTGGATTATAGCCCTCAATTTTTATTATTTGCGAAATAAATGTTCATTAAATGTTTGTCATAGGACAAGGGTTTGTAATTATTTGTAAGCCACCAAGGCTAAGCGGTCTGCTGGCTAAGTGGTTAGGGAGTCTGACTGGAGATGGAAAGGTCCCCGGTTCGAGTCCCTGTCTCGGCGAGGATTTTTATAGACCCAGCATTAACCCCCGGCGCAGCATCCTGTATGAGGTGAAATACGCCAGGATGGTACTGTGGTTCGGATTCGACGTTAAAATGTAGGTCCCCTGTACCAGGCAGGATGGGCGGGCTAGGTAAAGGTGGCTACGACGGGGGCAGAATGCCCAGCCAGTAGAAACCATGTCACCAGGTCATTACGACCACACGTAATTATTATTATTATAGTTCCATAAGTTTCTAACAGATGGCGATGTGTTAACTTATCTATACTACACTTGGTTAACTAGGTTGGGTCTGTTTCAATTTATTTATGCTACAGTTTATTCCTAACAGATGGCGGTGTGTTAATTTATCGAACAATCCAGTAGATGGCGTTGTATTTCGATTTATTTATGCTACGGTCTATTCCACGCCATATGTGTGAGTTTCTTCAATTTTAATTGTGCGGTGTATTGCGTTATAATTATGCTGTATTGTTGTTCATCGTTTGTGTGTCTTTATACCTAATGACAAAGTAATTACACACATGAATAAATATTGAAGAAAACGTTACGATAAATTCGAATCGTGTAAGAATTTCTCGCTAGCTAATCATTTTTCTTCTTCTTTTTGTTATGGTCAGCTAGAGACCACGTGTCAATTTAAATTCCTCTCCTGTTGTTTTTTCTTTCTTCCTCCCCAGTACTCCTTCATTATTGCACTCCTCTCTACCTTAGAATCCTGCCATATTCAAAGTCGACTATTGAAAAAATTTTCTTTACATACAGTTCACTGGTATTATTTCGTTTCAAATCTTTCTAAACCTCTTGAAAGCCTGGTGTCATCCATGCTATAAATGTATCAAAAAAATATAATTTTTCTTTTTTTGTTATTTTTTTCAATGTTATTTTATATTTCCTCATTAGTTCTTAACTTCCATTTTACAGTATTTTTCAATGGACCCACTGTATTATAGTGTCTTATTTTAAGGCTTTCAGAAAGGCACTTTTTGCTGTAATTCAAATATTTTTCAGTGAAATGTCAACAAAGAATCTAACCTCGACAATGCGTGTAGCAGAGAGGCAAGACGCACGACGAGAGAGTTCATCAATCAGCAACACAAATCGCGGCAAGTAAGGAAGTTCAAAGAATCAGGACAGCTGAGCGTCGTATCTAAGAATCTCAAGAACAGCATGATGAACGTCTGTGACAGAATATATCGAGAAAAAGAGCGGCACGAGAACAGCACATAGCTACATTTAGAGAAAGAGAACGAGTGAGACAGTAAATCAGCCGTGCATTAACACGTGTATCATTTGTTCGTCTTGCCTTCGAATATGCACCAGTTATTGATTACTCTGCACATTCTAAAATTGCAATAGGTGTAACGGACATATTATGTCAATATAGTCAGGCGTTGAAATTCCGCAATGAAGCAGCAGGTATGTGTTGTGCATCAGGAAAAGTTGTATTACTATCACTTCCCACTCCCCCAGAACCTTTGCAATCACTTCTTGCTGGCGAATCAAACGATTCGAAATTGTTTCTGCGCAAGACACGCAAATCAATTCCTGCTTCCAAATGACGTCTTTTGGAGCAACAAATATTTGCGATCTCACATCTGATGGACGTCATTTTGAAAATACATTCAAACTACAAAGCCAGGTGTACCATAAGATTGAGTCGTCGATGCCGATGCCTAATGATGTCCCGAAGTTTCTCCAAATCTATTTTATGGGAAGTTGTGAGGAACGCGTGACAACTCGGTGCCAGTATAATTTCATCGAACAATCAGAAGAGAGAGACCGAGTGGGGCGGTGTAACGGTTAGCGTTCTCGCCTCGCATTCGGGAGGACGGCGGTTCGAATCCCCGTCCGGGCATCCAGATTTGGGTTTTCCATGGTTTCCCCAAATCACTCCAGGCAAATGCCGGGATGCTTCCTTCAAAAGGCCATGGCCGAATTCCTTCCCATTCCTTGCCCCCATCCTTGCCCCCCATCCTTTCCCGTCTCTAAAGATCTCGATGTTAAAAAGAGACGTAAAGCAGTTACAAAAAAAAAAAAAAAAAAAAGAGAGAGAGAGAGAGCAATTGTGGTATTGTTGGTAAATTTTTTGGAAAATAATAATCAACTTATTCAATTGTTTAAAAGAGTATCGCCACAATTAAAAAATGACAACTATCAAATTTTCATCAAAGTTGACAAATTACCATCAGGAGAACACGCTGGCAGGTTCAACGCGGCAACTGTAGATGAAGTTGCAGTTATTATAGTTGGTGATCCAATTGACAATAGAGCCATTAAAATCACACGACAAGATAGCACTGTTAGTATAATTTCGGATCTACACCGTTCGTATGACGCACTCCAGTATCCACTGATATTCTGACAAGGGCAGGATGAATATCACATCAACATCAAACAGTGTGATCCAGTTACTGGTAAATTTAATATTCAACTATTTAATTCCTTATTTAATTAATACAGTAGACCCGCGGCATTCCGAACAGAGGCCGGATTATCGCGGGCCCACTACATTAATTTCTTATTCTTCTAATTTTTTTCCTATTTAATTTCTTATTTCTTCAGGTAATGAAACAAGTAAAAAAGTGACTTCAATGAAGTACTACGCCCACCGGTTGATGATTAGACGAAACCAGGAGAACTATATCCTTCGATATCTTCAACTGTACCATCAATACTCAGTGGATATGTACGCTGAGATTGAAAACGAACGCTTGCGATTTATTCGATACAACCAGGCTAAATTACGATCGGAGGAATACAGTCACTTACGAGATGCTATAATCGGCAATATAGATGAATCTTTAAATGCTAATGATATCGGTAATGCATTTATTTTACCTTCAAGCTACATTGGCAGTCCACGGAACATGAAGGAATATATACAAGATGCGATGACTTACGTACGTCATTATGGTCGTCAAGATTTTTTTATTACATTTACATGTAATCCAAATTGGGAGGAAATACAAACTTTGCTATTACCAGGCCAACAATCAATGCATCGTCATGATATCACCGCACGTGTGTTCAAACAAAAATTAAAATCATTGATTGATTTAATCGTAAAATATTCGGTTTTCGGTAACACACGTTGCTATCTGGATTCGATTGAGTGGAAAAAGCGAGGTTTGCCTCATTCTCACATTTTGATTTGGCTTGAAGTTAAAATCCGTCCAGAAGAAATTGGTCAAATAACTTCAGCCGAAATTCCGGACCCGGTAATTGATCTAGAATTGTTTGATATTGTTACCAGTCACATGATCCACGGGCCATGCGGTGCTTTTAACATGACATCGCCATGTATGGAAGATGTAAGAAGCGGTTCCCAAAGGAACATACGAATAATACTATTATGGATATTGACGGTTATCCGTTGTATCGCCGCAGAAACGCTGAGAATGGTGGCCGCGAATGTCAAATTCTAGAAACCAAGTTGAAATTGACAATCAGTGGGTGGTACCATACTCACCACTGCTTTCAAAAACGTATAAGGCTCATATTAATGTCGAGTTTTGTAGTTCTGTAAAATCAGTTAAGTACATTTACAAATACGTTAATAAAGGCAGTGATTTGGCCGTATTTGAAGTAAAAAATGTAATTAAAAATGACGAAATAATACGATACCAGATATGTAGAAACATCAGCAGCAACGAAGCTATCTGACATATTTTTAGTTTTCCCATGCATGAAACTGAAAAAACGTGATCCAACGTACTATGACTACTGAGTCACAGCAACGCGTGACCGGGTCAGCTAGTGAATTATATATTGAAAAATTAACAGAAAGAATCAATGTTTACTAGTAAATATCCCACATGCAGTTGCTGAATGGTGATTCCAAAAATAACTAACCAACTTAAGACTTGAAAGAAATATTTCGCTTTCTTTGTATTGAGGGCAATCTGAAAACAAACCGTACGTAGGGTAACGCTCTGGCCTCGCATTCCGGAGGAAGTCTGTTCCAACCTCCTCCCCCAAAGCCATCGGTTTTACATCGTTTCCCGAAATGACTCCAGTCGAATGATGGAATGGTTCCGCCAAAGGGCAAGGCTGAATTCCTTCCATTTCCTCACCCCCTAGTCCTTTCCCGCCTCTAATGATCTTGACGTAGACTAGGCGTAAAGCCATATGCAAAAACGAAAAACACCGCACAGCAATTGCCATATCAGAAAGATTTTAGAGACCGAGGCACTGCCCCTTCTGCAGGCAGCTCCACATGGCATATTTCAGCAGGACAATGCCCGGCCATGTTTGGGATATGGTCGGTCGGCAGCTTGTCGGTTCTGGTCCACCTCCAATCTCTGACTATGTCTTGTGGACGCGCCTACAAATCGCGTCGTAGTGTTTTTCGCAGCAGCATTCCCAGGCTTCTCTAATTCCACGCCACGACGTCTAGAAGCTCGATTGCATCAAGTGACGGCTTCACACCGTACTGAATTCTCACGGTCGAAGTGCAAGCACAGCTCTTTAATTTAATCATCTGTGTAACGTCATGTTACTAATCTGTGGAATAAGTTTCATTATAATCACAAGTCTCCACTGTTGTGTTGCAATTTTCTCAAACAGTAGAATAGTTTATTTAACCCTTATTTAGTCTATTTGAATTTCTGCTTTTGCGGCCTTCTGACAACTAATTTTGGTTTCTGGTTCTTTTTTGGAACGAAAGATTTGTCAAATAGCGAAATATGGAAGCGAAAAGTATGAGGGTGAGTTGTAAAAGTATTCAGTTTAATTTTCTCGGTTGATATTACTCTCATAATAGACAAACCTGAAATACCTCTCCGGAAATTATAAACGCAAATGCAGCCCCTGTTGCGAAATAAATCAGCGTTCAGAAGTTTTGTAGTTGTTGGCACTAGTTGGGAAACTTCTATCTGCTCCAGACGCTTTTTAAAAGATAAAGTTTACGTCTACTTGGGCTATAATCCTAACAAACTTTGTTCGTTTGTAACTTCTTTTCTAGTATGAAAAACAGTTGACAACAGTATTCTGCCACTTAATACACTTAATTGGATTGGAGTTATGATCATGAAATTTTATAATTTCACAATTTAAAATATCTTCACACGTAATGGGGGCTGTGGAACTTGCTTTTAAAATTATTTTAATCACATCTTCAAAGTATCTTCAACATCCTCATCTTCTTTTCATGTGTGTGTGTGTATGTCTGATAGGACATATGCAACCGTATTTGTACATTTGTTTCCCCAGTTACTGTGAAAGCCTGAAGACTTTTTCGTGGTAAGTTATTGATACTGATCAAAGCGGGATGACAATTATACTGTTGGGAAGAATTTAGCTGTTTAGATCCACCCTCCAGAAATCTGTTGATCCGTACTGGTATGTGTATCAATTTCAAGATCATTTTTAATTGCGTTTCATTAATAAGCAAGATACAGGTATTTCAATAATATAATGGCGTGTGGCCAACAGATATTTAACAATGTTAAATAATCTTGTAATCCCAGAAATGACACTAGTAGTTGGAAATATCACTGACCTTTGCGTTCAATTCCATTCTGGCTGATTGGAGTTTACGATCCAGATTGTAGTGCACGAGAACTGAATGGGTCTGGTTTTTAATGGTCAGTTCTTGTTCTGGCTACATTCCAAACCGCTCTGCAGTGAGTTTGTAGTGAGGAGGTGCTACACATGTTGTTGATGATCGATACATCAGCTCAGGGCGTTAAACTCGATCATGCCGGTATTAGTTTCATTCTCTTCGCTATTCCTCTCTTTACACACATACACAACAATCGGTAAACCGTTTACGTACATATTTGTATGCAACGAATAAGGACAAAAATCGGTTCCACTATGAACTGAAATATCACCTCCGAAGGTTAAAGCAAGTTAAAATTCTCGTTATATTTTTCTAGTAAATACTTTAGTACAACAATCCACACTTTTTTGTGGTAATTTTAAACCTATTTCGAAACTACTAAATATTTGGTAACTTATGGCTATTTTGAAGGTAAATTATGATTTATTCTGTGACAGTAATGGTAATGTTTATTGTTTACTTTAATTATCCGAGATGCTCTCTGGTTAGAATTTGGTACTGGTAAGTCTTGTTAGAATAAATTGAAAATACAGAAAAATACACGGAATGTCATGACGAGACATTCTTCCCTTTAGAGGGATGTGTGGTATATCCTATGTCTGCATGAATTATAACGACGTGTACGTGTGCGAATAATATTATTTAATTATGTGTGTATGGGCGTGTTAAACCATTCATGAATAAAAACTATCCAATCACGAAATGCAGAAGCAGCTACTCTTTTTAATAGTGAAATTCTCTTTATTTTTTACGACCTTGCACTAATCTTATATATATATATATAAATAGACGTGTGTTTTAATATATTTCACTTTTGAGCCACAGCTACCAAGCACAGATCACTGGTCTTTGTGTGTGGAAGTAGCATGGAGTTTCCTGTCGTGCACAACGTTGGCCAAATGTTGATAGCTGTGGGGATGTGGGAGATATGATGATTAAAGTTGGCCAATGCAAGGCGTTTTCATATGTCGACCAAAAATTTGTGTTTTCTTATACTTCTCTTTCCTGCCACTACTACATAGCATAGACCATTGGTATATGTGTGTGGCAGTAGAATCGTGTCTCCTGTCGTGCACTATGGTTGTTAGATGTTGGTAGCTATGGGGGTGTGGGAGATATGGGGGTTGAAGTGGTCGACCTGCGGCAATTTAATATTTCTGCCAAAGACGCATGTGTCATGGTGTATCACTTTTCAGCGAAAACTATCTATCGCAGATCACTGGCGTTTGTGTGTGGTAGTAACACAGAGTCACCTTTCTATCACAACATCGGCCGAATTTCAGTAACTGTGGGAGTGTGGGAGATATGGTTTTTGAAAGTGGGCGATCATAGATATTTTCGTATTTCGACGAAAAACATGTGTTTACGCATATGTCACTTTTCAGCCACAACTACATAGCATAGACCATTGGTGTTTGTGTGTGGCAGTAAAATCGTGTCTCCTGTCGTGCACTATGGTTGTTAGATGTTGGTAGCTATGGGGGTGTGGGAGATATGGGGGTTGAAAGTGGTCGACCTGCGGCAATTTCATATTTCTGCCAATGACGCATGTGTCATGGTGTATCACTTTTCAACGAAAACTATCTATCGCAGATCACTGGCGTTTGTGTGTGGTAGTAACACAGAGTAACCCATCGATCACAACGTTGGCCGAATTTCGGTAACTGTGGGAGTGTGGGAGATATGGTGGTTGAAAGTGGTAGATCAAGGATATTTTCGTATTTCATCCAAAGACATGTGTGTCCATAAATTTTACTTTGCTGCCTGAACTAAATAGCGCAGATGACTGGCATTTGTGTGTGGTAATAGCATCGCGTCTCCCATCGTGCACTGTGGTTGTTAGATGTCGGTTGCTGTCACTAGAAATTCTTTACAAACACGAAAGTCGTGGGTACCAGCTAGTTTAATTAATATAGTATAGTACTTACCTTGTTATGTCTCGTATTATAACCCTAAAGGAACTGAGAAAATATTAAATCAGCTTTTCTCTTAGCCAATCTCCAACTATTTTTCTCTTGTCATATTTCCAAGATAAGTCTTGGAATCCTCCCTCTTTTTAACCTGAAATAAACCTTTATAACTCTCAAATGCAGTACTTATCCTCTCATCAATGATCTCCACAAAATAAGCAAATTCAACATTTATTCTTTCACTTTTTTATCATTTAAGAACTTTTCACAACTTAATTCATTCGGAAACTTGTCTCATCCAACAGAATATATCTTATACAATACAATAATTTAGTATTGTAAAAGTTTTTATTAATTTATACTGGGTTTATGCAGTATTTTCTCGCTAGTTACCAATTTCAGCCTTGCCAAGATTACGTCACGTCAATGATTTCTTGTTTTTTTTTTCCCCTGTACATTATTCTCTGCTGCCGCTCTCATCACTGTTCTCTATATGATGCTGAAGATATTAATTTATCCTTTTCTACTTACATATAACATGTGGCATAGATGCCATTAAATTCTCCTTTGAGACCAGATCTTTGTCTAAGATTTGAAATTATGAAATAAATGTTCTCTTTTTTAAGAACAGTGATAATTATAGAACAAGCTGATTTGTCATGGTGGTGAGGGGATGGCTTGGACGTTCAGCTTCGAGGATTAATCTTCTGGTTCATCGGAACTTAAACGCTGTTTACCAAGCATAGTGATGTGTTTTATGTATTTTTTCCTTCACCTTTTGAAAATCTTCGACGTCGAGGTCTTTAGAGTCAGGAGAGGGCGGGATCAAAGAGTGAGAAAGATGTCGGTCATGATCTTTTTTGTAGGAATTTAATTCGTAATTTAATTCGTTAACGTTCGTCACCTGATTCAGACACCACTTGTATCGGCTGCGTATAATATGATTATGGAATATGGACAGTTATTTGTACAGCTGTTGTAAGAGCTGGAAGCGAAAAACGGTCATCCGATGTGGACAGAGGATATTTGCAGCTGGAATGGGAATGGCTCTGAGTGATAAATAACAAATTTGTGGTTACTTTTCACTGCAGTATCTACAGAATATACAAAATAACGTGAAGTCAACCCGTTTTGGAATAAATAAGGAGAAATTTATTACGAGTCCTTTGAGCCGCCGGTTTTGTGTACGGGAAATCACACTCAAAGGTTTGCTATTAATATATGTGCTTTGTGGATGGTTACTTCTATTACAGTTTTTTTTTATTCTTATTCATTTATTGCACACAACAGGTCACAGAGAATTATTTTGCAGGTCTAAATTTATTTTGAAAGATTGCACCTGCCGTTTATTAGCTCACAAGGTACCAATAAAATGCCACACATTTCAACAAATACCTGTTTTGTGTATTTATTAATCGTTCTTGAATTCAGCTCTGTTATACAATGGAAACGTGATAAGCATACTGTATAACTCAGAAGTGACGGCCTTGTTTCCAGAATCTTTTATGGTAGCCTGTCTGTATGAGGCAGTCTGTGCATTTATCAGAACTTTACTACACATTAATTTATATAAGTTTTCATAATTTATAAACAAATGGAGCTATGTAAACGTTTTTGTATTTTTCTAGCATTGTATCTCATTCACCTTTCACCATAATGTAATAATTTGACACCGGGTATAATTCTTAAAAACTAAAGCTCAATGATTTTTGTCTCATTTACGTAATGACAATTCACAAGAATTAAAAAAGGTGTATAAAACGTTTTGGACACACTTCGCTGTAGATGGTATGCAAGCAATGGATATTCATGAAAAATTTCAGTTGCATCGTACTTTTGTATCATACGATGGTTTCACAAAAGGTAAACGGTTAAACTTTAATACTTTTCTTAGTTCATGTTTCGATAGTTCACAGTAAGCAGTTAATTCAAACTTCCTTTCGGCTATAATCAATATTTACATCCTAAAAGGTTATTCAAGACTTATTTTGCTTCACATGAAGATTCAACGACAATCTCACCGTGCTACTGATAAAATTGTTCTCCAGTCTTCTTCACCTCATCCCACGAAAAAAAATTGAAAAAAAAAGATTTCCCTTCGTCCTTTTCTCCAATGTTCTCTCCCAAGTTTCGCAGCGATGGTCGTAGCCTGGACTCCCGTCCGACCCGAAAACAATTTGCTTACCTCCGGCCTCCGGTGTACGCGCGAAAATAGTTTTGCCGACGGCCGCCAGGGTGTTCTGCCGTGCCGCGTCGTCTGCCAATTACGGCGCCCCTGCAACTTGCAGCCTCTCTCCTGTCCACGTGATTTATCGCGAATCTGGGAAACAAGGGCGCAGGTCCATCTTGGGAGGCGCTTATCTGCCATCCCCTCAGCACTCAGCCGACTGGTGCAGCTGCCATTATCTGCGCTGGACAGACCGCTTATTCATTCGCCGCCACTGTGGGCAAGAGGGGTGGTCACATCCCAAGCCGGGTTAATCCATTTATTTATTCATAACGCACTGTCGTTATAATATATTGTTATAATTTCTAATTAATTCCTTTCGTGGTAATTATGCTACAAACTAGCAAAATGGATCTTTAGTGTGAGATGTCAGTAGTTTTACAATTTATTTCTATGATACTATAATAACCTGAGTAACAGATTGTTGGACTAAAAGCTGTACTATCGAAATAACACCATTAGACATTTGTCACAGTGTAGCTGCAAGGAAAGAAAAGAACAACAGAGTTCAGTTCCGGTCTCAAATCAAGAAAAGATTTCCTTTAGTTCGAATGACGTACTAGAATAAACAACATGAGTTAAAAACTGCAACACCAGAACTCTACAGCCTCAACCTACTGTCGATATCTGATGAACCGCAGGTAGAATGTAGGCCATTCAACTCCGGTGTCACGACACGAGATGGGGAGCCTCCTTATTAACTTCACGACGTGTGAAAGTGAAGATTTCAGATCATCTGCTCCAGGCAGTACCTGTCCCGTCATCTTCCCATGAAAGTTTCCATGACAACCGCCTACGACCGAAATCCGGTAAGGCATCATAAGAAAGATTACCATCACACACAATGTATTTCTGACCTCTTACCAGAAATTATAAGCATTTTATACTAAAAGCACGGTCCAGTGTGCGAGGTGAAGCGGTCCAAGTGAATGTTGAGAAGCATCACGCGGTGGAATACTTTCGCACACGTTTAATTCGTTTGAATCAAACTTGAAACGCTTGGAAGAATTTTTCGTACAGAGTACAACATTAATTTTGGCATCAAGTTGTGAAATGTCATACATACAGGCATTTTGTGACTTTTATGAACATGTTAACTAAAAATTTGTGTAAGTATCGTGTTTGATCTGCAACATCAGCTGTTTTAATAATGCGAAATGTACACCCACTAACTGGATTCGATGTAATTGCGTGTGCGGTGGCACTTGCCGAAGCGGCGTTGATATAAATTTTCGATTAATGAGTTTTAAAATTGGTTATAAAACATCTGTTTAATGTAAGATATACGAAATTAATGGCTGCATTCTGACTTGAGTGAGGAATTAAATATTACCAAAAATTTTAACAACTTTACTCTCAGAAGAGTGATTGAAAAATAATAGGGGCATCGATGGAAGATTATCTTGTCTTTCGAAGAAACGCGGGGACATGTGAACTTGACAAGTTAAAAGCTTCTGGCAGAAGATAGAACAGCGGTAAATCAGTTTCTAAAATTATTTTTTTTTAAAAAACGTATTGAATCGAACTTGTTTTGTATATTTATAATCCCTAAAAGACACGGATTGTCCAAGCAGAGAGAAGTAGGAAACAGTTCTGGTGGGCTTAAGGTAGAGGTTGCAGTGCATGATCTAAACGATATAAATCCAAACAGGTAAGTATTAGGAGTCGCTGTTATGGTTTAACACTGGTAATTAAATTCCTGGGACTGATGACGTGATTACAATTCACAGAGTCGATTTCTCTGTGGCTTCAAGTATAAACAGGGAGATATTACTGGCACAAATAAGTCTTACTGAACGGTAACACGTAATTTGTACAATTGTAGGGATGGTAATTTGCAGGAAAATGAAACGCGTAAAAGTTGAATTTTTCAAGATCAGTTTGATTTCAGAAGCGGTATCAATGGAGGTGAGCCGGAATCAGACTAGGTAATGATCTGTTGAGTTTGTTGCTTGGTAGCAAATTACAAATAGTGGTAGAAGTTAGGTACAGGTTATAACAAGAAGGCGGTAGTGTGGAGAAAATGTATGCTGGAGTGTGTGTTCGTAAAGACTTGTTCAAAGACTATAATACATTTAGGGGGAGTTTACTATCAGGTTCATGGGGTTTATACACCGACAGTTTGTTCCACGTAAATGGTTACTGGATAGTCACCGTAGTTTTCATTATTTAATTGAACTGAATTTACGATATTCTTCCTAAGGTCAAAATGGAAAAAATATGGCAAATGAAATAAAATTTCACACTTCAGGCGTACTTTTTTTTTTAAATTGTACTTACTTGCCTTTTTTATGGTATGCACTGCACTTTTTTTTCTGATAATGCCTATGTTTCGGTTCCAATCTGGGGCCTTCGTCAGGGCTACTTCTACTTATCTATTCGCCTGTTTTACGGATACACTTGATAGTACACCATTTATTTTCATCGGAAGATATGATGTTGTTTTACCGACAAAGAATATTCACTGTTCCAGAGAGGTTTGTACATTGTGGAGCGATTTGACAGTTTTTGAGTCAAATGTGGAAACGTGTTCTAGCAAACAAACGCATTTAACAACTGCCAGATCGCTTCACAAGGTACAAACCTATCTGGAACAGTGAATTTGGCAGAGAAAGAACATCATGCCTGCCGGTGAAAATAAACAGTGTACCGTCAAGTGTAGAAAAAATGCAGCGCAAATCCAAAAAAATGCAACTAAGTGCGATTTTTTTCAAAATGGTCAACAGTGTAAAGCCAGTTGTAAGGTATCACAATTATCGTGGCAAGCCAAATGTAAGCTCCCCACCTAATTAGTATGGTAGACCACTCTCGAAGAACCATGTTGGTTAGTAATACCGCCACACTAATTGGTGATGACGGCCTGTTTTCGAATAGTTCTTGCCCATTTATCATCACTCAATACATGCGAGCCGTCTCCTTAGATAATTTTTATTAATACAGTCAGTTATGTAACCACAAACGAACGGAAGGTATTGTTAGGGAGACAAAATGAAAATGCACTGTTCTGATCAAATACCATCGAATTTAATGAACTCCGTTCCTTCAATTGCTTTTTTATATACTCAACTTGTATTAACACATTTTATAAACTATAATAGTTCCCCTTCAGGGGAACACAGACTAGCGCCATGCGACATTATTCAAGTGGCGCGACACACGTGCCTCACCCGCTCGGCCAGCTAACTCTTAATAGTGCTCCCAACTGTTGCGGTTCAAAGATATTACCATTCAAGTATTAAAGACAAAAAACTAACGATGCTACTTCGAATGAAATACTCGGAAAAAAATACACGTCAGTTTACAGACACTTATACAATTAAATAGAATTATAAAAAATACAATTATAATAATTATAGCAATATTAATAACGAAAAATAATTGGAGGAGATTGTGATGTCACACATTTTGAAGTAGCTTTGATCATAGGAGTAGTTACTACAACCGAATTATGGCTTTGGTGGTGAGGTCAGTACTTAACGTGCATGTAAATTGATTCGGTGCTGCGTTAAAGCCTTGCTTCGGTCATACTGAATCAGTACTGCCTGGTGGACCGGGCTTCAAGTCCCGTTGAAGGCGAGGGCGACA
Source organism: Vandiemenella viatica (assembly GCA_031002005.1). Classification (NCBI taxonomy): domain Eukaryota; kingdom Metazoa; phylum Arthropoda; class Insecta; order Orthoptera; family Morabidae; genus Vandiemenella; species Vandiemenella viatica. Next base: position 159,423,337 of record CM061920.1, read on the forward strand.
TCGCTTGAAAAATGAAGTGACCAGACCGCCGTAAGTCGTTCACTTTATCACTTCATGTTTCTGTACACACAGGAAATGTATTTGATTTTGTATTAGATAATTTTTTTTTTTTACTGTTATCAGTCTTTCGGCTGGATTGACGCAAACCTCTGTCTTTTTCTATCTTGCGCTAACATCTTCATATTAATATACCGTAATTAAACGGTAGTATGTAGTATGAAGTGGCGGAAATTTGATACGAAGTAAAAATTAATAACGGAAGCAATAAAGTGAAAATTACTAGAGACATTAAGGCAGAAAGAAGTGCCGGTCCTGCCAGTGTAGGGGCTAGCACGCTGGCTTCGCATTGTAAGGGTTGCCGGTTGGAGTCCGGCCTCGGGCATGGGTGGTTTTAATTAAGTGTTGTGTTCGTCTTGTGTTGTCCTCGCTGTATTGTCCACAATATCATAATTAAAGCCTCATACAACAGTTGGTACAAAAAACAAATTGGAGCTGGCTAAATGGACGCAAAGACAAAACGCAATATTTTTTTGTTAAAAATGGTAGATTATTTGAGAAATTTTGTAATAGTTATAGAGGGAGCAAAAATCTTAATGCCATGAATACGTAAAGCTGCATGTGTTTGGGAGGAAGTTATAACCATTATCCATTTTCAGGTCCATCTTAGATGACGCCTTGACGTCAGTATCCAGACAGATTGGCACCTTCAACTGAAAGGTAGCCTGTCAAATTTGGAAAACAACATCCGGTACTGTATGGGAGAGGAGTAGGTTAGAATCACGGGGTTTTGAATGCGAAAGCGCATATGTCAGAGAGGCTATACACGAATCCCACAGAGCCGTAAGGTAAGGGTAGTACAACCGTACATAGTTTCGTTGAACAAGAAAGCCAGTATTATGAACATGGTGAATCGATGGGTGACTGCCTGAAAGACATCACGGCCTCAACCAGCAAACAAAGAACTAAGCCAAATCTTTCTTTCTCCCTCTTCTCTTTGCTGTCTCTCACTTGTGGTGTGGTAATATTCCAAATAAGCGAATATACTTTGGTAAAGTCTGTATACCAAAAATAAAATACGTAGTGAGCTTAAGCATATTCTGAAGATTAGTAGCATAAGTAAGAAGCACGTTTAAGGAAGACGATGTATCACAATAATTTTGTGTTGAAAGTTCATGCAGTAATTTAGAATAAACAAGGAACTTTAAAATATAACAATTTTGTTGTTGTCATATTCCCCTCATCATTGATTTGTACTTATCTTCGTAAGGCTCTAACGTAAACAATATTCAATAATGAAATCTGTTGACATAAACGCTTCCACCCGACGGAAAGTGAGCTGCAAGGCATAAGCTGGTGGAGGTTAAAGTAAGTTTAAGTTAGAAGCAGGCGTATAAAAGACAGAATAACAAAAGCGAAGAAAGAGCAGTCACAATACTTATAACAACCCACGTTCTCAGTTACCTGCTTCGTATGTTCTAATCTAACAAATTAACCAGTCCCGCAGATCTTAAAATATGGCCAGCCATCCTATCTGTTCTTTCTGTAAGACTCTTCGACAAACTTTTTTCCTCATCCATAATTTCCAAAACACATTTATTTCGTACCTTATCTGCCCACAAAAATTTTAGCAGCCTTCTTCTGCGCCACATTTAAAATATTTCAGATTACCTTCTGTCTGGCAATCCTAAAGCGCATGGTTCGCTACTGTAACCAGGATTCAGACAGTCTAAATAAAAAATACCTTATTGATCAATAATTGAAACTAAAAGATTCCTTTTTCTATTGAAAATATTTTCTCTAGTGCTATTCTGCTTTTAACATCATTCAGTGAAATACTTGAGAGGTTGTGCATGGTAACAGGTTTATTGCCCTCTGCTCCGAAACTTCCAAACAGTCCCTTTTAAGTGGCTGTTCTCGAATAAGTTAAACATTCGGTGATAATTTTGAAGCAATATTATTTTGGTTTTATTTCTCCGGTGTTGAGAAGTCTCCGTGAGTACTCCTGGTATCGCCGTCGCTGTTTAGCAGTAAGTTGCAGGAGATGGGGCAGCAGCCCACCTGCCCCGCTGGATTATCTTAATCCAGGATTACCGCGAGAGAGCGGCAACTTATCTCTGAGACACTGGGCGCCTCAGACAGCGGGCAGCTCTAAACACTGCCACCTCCGTCTTAATGTCTTAGGCTCTGCGCAACCAGCTTCTATATTTATATAACAATGAGACTCAGTCTTATCAGGAGCAACAAGCTCTTTAAATACAATCGTAACATAACTCATGGTACGATGACTGACTACGGATCTTCAGGAACCGGGTTCGAGTTCCAGTTATGGCGGAATTTTCACTTGTATTTAACCTGCTGCAAACAGTGTAGCTAAATAACGCGACGAAAGCTCCGTTCCAATTAATTACACGTGATATTTGATGTCCCACAAACACTTATCACTCTTGCACTGACCTCACTACGCCCGATACCTCTTAAAGATCCCACAAATAGTGATGCACAGATGAAGTATACGGTGATCCGGTACATCTCTGTGTGGGAACCGTTTTCAATACAAACCTTCTTCTGCTTGTGCATTGCAATCAGCTGTCATGAACAGCGCCCCCTAGGGACTAACTAGAGAATTTTTCAAAAAAAAGTTTGTAGCATTATTTTTTCCTATCGGGAATACATGATGAAAGCATATTTAATTTACATTTCTAAATTCCGGTTTTTGTGTTAATACTTTAAATTCTTCCACACACTTAGACCCACGCCGGAGAGGGCGTTAAAATGTAATGAATGACGTTATGGTAAGTTTTTATTAGTTTGTGTCTTTTGCGAGATGTGAGCGTATTGATCTATTTTGATGTATGACATAGCTAAGAGTGTTTAGTTAGTTATTTTTTGTATGACTCTTCCACACGTTTTTAAAACTATTTATTAGTATTGTTACGTGTTTATCGATTTTCCTGGTATTTTTTTTAACTTCGACAGTCATTCTATTATTTTTGGTCTGTACGAAACTCGGAAAAAATATTCCCTCTGTTGCAAAGCTGCTATGCTTCACACTGCAGGTACAATCCCGACCAAGGTTTACACATTCCATGAAGAATAAACTATCCACAATGACCATATACTTGATTACATTGTTCAAGTATTGTCACCAAGTTGCGTGTAGGTAATTCGTGTAAAAGTTTAAGAAAGAAATGGTACAATCTATGACGTCAGTAATATGAGGTCAATGAAAGCAAAGAATGTTTAAAATAAATATATTCAGAAGAAACTAAAATATCCACGATCAAAATCGCATGCAGCTATCATAATTATATGCGGTTGCTGTTATTAAGAAAACTACAATTTTTATGCTAGGCGTGAAATTTAGTATGCTTCTATTGTCTGAATTCATCTGCATTGTGTGTCAGCATGAATTTATATGTTACAAGGAGAAGTGTTGGATGAAAATTTTTAATAAACGTGAGTTTCACGGTATAAATAGGTCAAAAACTTGAGTTCAAACTGGTAAAAATAATTAACTATTACGTAAGATTATCTTTTTACGATAATTTAAAATCATATTATAGCGGCAAACGTCTATTCAGTCAAATGTGATTAATCGTGAGTATGTTATCAAAATTTATTACGCGTACTTAACTGTTAATTTTCGCAGTTATTTGTTTTATTGTTGACCAAAATTTCTGAATGAAGACTCAATTTAAAAAAAAAAAAAATTAAAAGAATTTAACTTCGTATAAATCGAATGGTTAGTATTAGTCATTTTAATATATTCAACATTTTTTTACCAAAAAAAAAAGAAAGTTATAAATATTTGGAAGATTCAATGATTAAAAGTCGATTACAGTCAAGAAAAATGAAGTATAACCTCTATGCATTTCTTAATACTCTTTTGTTTATTGAGCTTGCCTCTACGTATCACATGATTGGGGGAAGTCACCACTTCGCAGATAAAGATATCCGGTTAAAATATACTTGGAAGAAACGTGTATCAAAACGTTGACGAAGGTTGTTATATACATGGCGTCCTATAAATAGCGGATAACCCTTTACCGGTCGAAAGACCTCGTCCAATAATCCATCATGTTGTGAAAACGGCTACTTAAATCCTTAGAAGTTGCACAGTTGAGAGATCGAAATACCGGAACAGGAAACCGATTCCATACACATTACAAAATTAACCTGTAGTGTCGACCGGGATACTTAATGCCTGTGTGATTGGGCATTATTAACAGCCAGTCACGCTAAATAGACATATTTATTTAGATTTTTATTTTTTTATTTTTACGAAATGTGTCTCTAGCAAAAGACAGAACATGTGGCTATAAAATGATAGCTGAAGAGTGTCGCAACATTTTGACCAAGCTCATCCAGACAGATCGATTGGCCGCATAGGTCCCATTCTGTGACTGCCGAACTCACCTGACTTAAATACCCTAGAAGTTTTGTTATTGGTTATAATAATATTTAAAAATCACTATATCAATAATTGAAGAGATGTAGACACGCGTCCAATCATCCGCTGAACAAATTGAAACGGCAGGCGTGTGTTAGAACAGAAGGTCAACAGCATGAATGCTAACTTTTTAAAATAAAAAGTATTAATTAATTTCTTCATTTGTGGGGATGGCATGACGTATACCGAATGAAGGTGTTGAATTAAAAAAGAAAAAACAAAATGTGACTAAAACATGGAAATCATAACAATTTTTCTAAGGTCAAAATTTTATTTTTGGTAGGACACGTAAAGCTTACAGACTACCGGACACCCTGTATAAATGTAAAATTACTTCACTAAATCATCTACGATGACGAAGGAGTCTTGGTGAAATCAACTATGGCTGATAGCTTACTACGGGATATACACCAACTGTGACATTTGCTGGATTATTCTCAGTGCCATGTTACTAGTATTATTCTGAGTCGCGTTTTACTGTTTATTTTTTAATGCTTATATCTAATATTTCTTTCAGCAATTCATAGATTTAGCTGAATTCCATATAAAAGAGATGAAGTCTTATAACATGACATGTGATCTTCTACAAACGTTTCGCGAAGCATTCTTTTCGTGTCCTGTGAGAAAATTTTATACGTGTCTAGCGTTCGTAATGGTAGTCCAGTGTATGCTATTCCCGTACGAGACAGTCAATTATCCAGCTGAACTCAACCTAGACGTGCTTTCTAGAATTGTTGTTAGGTGCAATTTCATAGCTCATAGTTGCCTGCTCTAGCGTGAGTAATGGTGTGAAAGGTGACGTTATTTTGTCCGTGTTCCCCAGTAATGATATAAAAGTGCGGAGCTTCCACTATTAGGATAAAAAGTTCACAAGGTAGCACATATCGTTATTTCTGGAGAAAATACTGTTTATGCCATGACACATCACGGAAGAACTGTTTAATTAGAATAGATAGTGTATTACGCCAGCTACGTCAGATTTATGATGAGCCTGGAGTTACTCTTGTTAATCTTTTTGTTTTGGGTGACACTCAGGCTTACGTCTCCAAACCGCAGCCATAGTTGGTCAATTTAAGGCGTTCACCAATTATTCGGCTGTAAGTTTCGACCAGTCCCTTCCGTACTTTGCTATTGAAAAAATTAATTATATAATATGTTTTGCAACGGTGTTTTAGAGGATAAATTTCTGTGCTGACTTAATTTTCTCGCAGTTATCATTCCAGGTAGATTTATTAGACAAAGCGATAAGCAAAGTTTTTAATATAAGGGTGTCTCAGTAATCCACAACCATTTTACCCCCTAAAGCGAAATAAAAGAGAACCCAAAATCCCAAACAAACCGAGACACATAGCAGTTAAGTTGCTCCGGCAACGGGACATGCACTAACAAGCCAAAAAAGTAGCAGGGCTTAACGACTTCATCAGGACAGAGTAGATACAATGCACTGGGCGCGATTCGTCGGGAAGCTATTTGTCGGTGTCTTCTGCGTGGGTCGTCTGGAGCCGAGAGCTGGCGGCGGCGGCACTGTTTGATGTCGGGGGCAGGCGACTGGCTGCTGATGACGCGGTGCGGGGGTGGCCGCCTCCGCCTCGGGCCCCTCTTCAATACGCACGAGATTCCAGGACAATTCATCGATAACAAGCGCAAAAATATATTGCTCAAGTGAAGCCATGTAACCAATATTTTAATCAAAAATTAAATAGAAATATTTAATATTCGATTGCGCCCACTACTTTGTCCCCGTAGACTACATCTGTCAGTGAATCAGGGGAATTAGGTAAAAGTAAACAACGTAACTATAATCTGTTAGTTTTTTCTAGCAATATATATAGCTACCAAGTTTCCGGCGTTGCCCGGTATAGTTGGCGTAGGTTTACTCGTAAACTATTTTTTTCACACAATGGGAAACATGTATACAAATTTTTATACAATTCGCGCCAACCATTTTCGGAATTAAAGCAAACCTAGAGTCACCCACTCCCTACCAAGAAAGGGGTCAGAAAAGATTCATGTGTATCAAGCTTCATTAATTTGGTACCAGACATTACCTGTACTAAACTAAACGTTGATTTAGGCGCCCAGTTCCAAGAATGGGGTTGGCTGGATACTTTGATACGGTATGTCAGTTTTCAGGCTACATTTCAACCTAATAACATCCTCTGCTAATGTTGTTGCTCGAAAAATCGGAATATGTACCATATGCACATGAATACATACCACAGACATAAAAATGTATCTGGTATCACACAGAAAATACAGATTTTGGCAATACTATGATTCAGGGTCGCTGAAATTTGGTGAATTTAGTGGTTGATTCTTATCTATCCCGATGAGACAAATCGGAAGTAAAGAACATTTGTTTAATATCTGGCTTATTTCCCGAGATATCGAGTATTAAAAATCATTTATAGGTATACTTCCTTGTGATTTCGGTTACGTTTTTCTTCTGGTCCAGGCCGTATTTCAACCTAACCGCCACAACTAAGAAGAAAACAAAACACCTACTGTGCATGTTCACCGTTTAATTCCTAACGCGAATTTTTGTTTGTTGTAGACAGCATGTCAACCTAACCACCTCAATTTTAAGATACGATATCTCGGGAACTAAGAGAGGTATAAAAAATGGCATTCTTTACTTTCGCTATGTCTCCACGAGTTACAGAAGAATTAATAAAATATAGCATTGATGAATTTTTTCTGTTCTAGGTAGCAAGTTAACCTGACCACCTCAATTTTGAGATATGATATCTCGACAACTAAAAGAGGTATCAGAAAATGGTATTCTTTTGCTTTCAATTTGTCTCGTCGAGTTATAGAAGAATTCATATGGCGTTTGCGAAATTTTTAATGGCAACTATTCAACCTAACCACCTCAGTTTTGACATACGATATCTCGAGAACTAAGTGAGATTAAAAAAAAATATATTCTTTACTTTCGATTTGTCTCGTGGAGATATATACGAATCAACCAGAAAATTTATCAAATTTCAGGTGCTTGGGTCTCGTAGAACCCCCAGATTTTGAATGAATTTTCAGAATTTGAATGCTTCGGGTCGAAGTTAACATGTAAGGTATGTCTTAAGACGTTATCATCATCATTAGTTTTCTGCCCTCGGGCAGATTTTCACTTGGCTGCTCTCCATGACATATTTATTTTACGAATACTCTAGAATAACCCACAGAATTTCTGAGTAAATTTTGACTGAGTTTTCGCAGTATTAACATTAGGTTTGTTTCAATGTGCTTCTTCATTTGCAGCTGGATCTGAAAATTTTCTCATTATGTGTCTTCATCTGGCGCTGGAGCTCAAAATTAAATATGTTCCGTACATGTACAGTTGAATGTTGAGTATTCAGAATTATGTCTCAAGTATTTAGAACTAAACGAGATACGAAATAAAATATTCTTTGCATTTGATTTATCTCATGGTGTTATAAATTGCGACACCGTAGTTAACAAAACTGCATTACTACATTACTAAAAAACGCTAGATTATGTTAGAAACTAAGATTTGATTGAATTGCGAAGTGAATTAATATACTTTTTGCTCGAAATGCCAAATATTTTTATTCCGTGGATTCAGCCATTTATACAAATATCAAAAGTGAATCCAGAATAATACTATCGTAAATAATTAAATTTTTTGAGAACAGAACACCTTTGCTGATGGCCAGAGACGTTGTAGTTGTACTGCCAGAGATCTTGGTTAAAGAAAATCTCTGTTTTTTTTCATTATTAGTTTCTCGCATTCACTACGGCCATCTATGGCTTTTAAAAACTAAATCTCCTCAATTAAAGGAAAGAATATTTCAAGTTTTGTTTGGCGTGGAGTATGCAACTATTAACTTATTTTGATGCTTTCATTATGGGCTATGGTCAGAGACATTGTAGTTGCGTGCTAAGTACGGAGTATGCCATATCTAGTGGTTCCTTTTTTGGTATTTGTCACCACACGTTAAGAATTTTATTTAATGTTACAGCGTTATGTAATGTAGAATCATGAGACATACCAAACAACTGAATTGAGATTCTAAGCCTTATAACAGCGAAAACCCCTTAGAAATCTGTTCAGTAGTTTATGAATTTTTATATCACAAATTTCTTCGGTTTTCGTTTTATAGATAAATAGGTTTGACACGTGTTTCTTTTGAAAAATGAATGCGCAGCTAAACTATACCGCGATGTAAACGAAACTTGTTGCAATCTGTTGTTGAAGCAGTAACACTAGAAAGTATATCAGTTGTTTGGTGTCTTGTGATTAACATTTAGATTATTGACGGATGAGAGAAGCCACTACCATATCAGAATTACAAATTATAACATAACAATCTTCGTACACATAGTATTGCCCTCTCAACTGCTAGTCTGGGTTTGGTCTTTTTTACAATGCGAATACATTTAAACCACGTCTCCTCAACATGTTTAGAAAAATGAAGAAATAAATAATCATAATTATATCTAAATTAGCTGACCCGGTCACGCGTTGCTGTGACTCAGTAGTTATAGTACGTTGGATCAATGTTATTCTAAACTACCTAATGTAATCAAATTAATATTCACTAATACAGACAAAAACGTTTTAGTAGATTTGTAAATTCAAAAGTAATTGGTATAGAGTTTCGGATAGTTGAAATTAAGGACAAACGAACATAAAAAAAATTAATTACATTATATTACAAATTACTTAAATGAAAATAAATAAAAATTGATATTTATAAAAACAAATAAATTATTTTTTATTTATTTATAAATTGAAATTTCAGTTTTATAAATGAGGTAGATGAAGTTGATTTTCAAACATTTTTAACAATTATTTTCATAATTTTAAATTATTACAATTTATAATTTTAATTTATCAAAGGGCTAATTGGTGTACAATATTTTTGGTCAGCCTGTCTTTTGCTAATACAAATAGATTTGATGGTTTCCCCACACGTGAGCAGGCGACATATAGCTACCCATGGGAGAAACACGTATTTTCCAAGTCCAAGCCGCAAACGGACATTGTTTGGCCTTGAGACTTATTTATGGTCATAGTAAAAGCCAAACGAATCGGAAAATGAAGCCTTTTAAATGGTATTGGAGATTCTGACGGTATCATTGGAATACGTGGCAACAGGTCGATTTCTCCTTTGAACTTTCCAGTCAAAATAGTTGCTTCAAGAACATTTCCGGTGATCATTTTGATGACCAAACGTGTACCGTTGCATAATCTAGGTGGATTCAAATTCCGAAGTAAAATAATCGGTGAACCAATCTTTAACGGAAGATTGTGTGGTGGCATTCCTGGTATATCCAAAGAATTTAAATACTCAGTTGGAAAATTTATGGCTTCATTTTCATCTACAATAGTGTCTATTGATTTAAAAGACATCAGATCACCTGGCAACAACTGTTGTATCTGGAAGTTAATTTCGTTGACATCAACATTTTTTGCTCCCAAAATAGCACGATTACTGAGCCAATTATGATCTGAGTAATTATTTGATATATCCGGAAACACACTCTCAATTAGTTCATTTTATGAGTGAGCAACAGTACAGAATCATGGGCGTACTTCATATTACACAGCGAGCTGTGCCAGAGGGGAAAATCGGGTTAAATGCCTATGAAAATCCCCGCCGAGACAGGGATTCGAGCCGGGGACCTTTCGATCTCCAGTCAGACGCCTTAACCACTGAGCCACCAGACCGGTCGCCATTAAATTGGAAATTGGATAAGCTTGGAGAATTGGAATGGAGAATTATAAGGAAAATTTTGGGTCCATTGAAAAATACAGTACAATGGAAGATAAGAACTAATGAGGAAATAAATAATAACATTCAAAAAATAACAGAATCATTCAGAAAAAGGGAGAATGATTTTTTTCGACACATCTATCGCATGGATGACACCAGGCTAACAAAAAAATATTAAAATATTTTTTGGGATTCAAGAGGTTAAGAAAGATTTGAAACGAAATAATAGCAGTGAACAGTATGGAAAGAAAATATTTTCGAAAGCAGATTTCGAATATGGCAGGATTCCAAGGTATAGAGGAGAAAAAATGGGTGCAAAATGGTCCAAAGAGAGAAAGAGAAAACACAGTGCAATAATGAAGGAGTATTGGAGAAGAAGAAAGAAAAAAACAACAGGGAAAGAATTGAAATCGACACGTGGTCCCTAGCTGGTCATAACGAAAAGAAGAAGAAAAATGAGAAGCAAGCAACAAATACTTACACGTTTTTGAATTTATCATAACGTTTTCTTCAATGTTATAATCATGTGTGTAATTACTTTGTCACAACACAATACACAGCACTATTATAATAATGATACTACACGAAAAATTCACGAAACTGGGTTTTGTCATACATAAACACATATGACGTGGAGTAGACTGAAATATAAATAAATCGAAACACAACGCCATCTACTGGATAGTTACCCAACCTAGATAACCAAGTGATGTGTCGATAAATTAATACATCGCCATCTGTTAGATACCTATGGAACTATAATAATAATTTCGTGCGGTCGTAATGACCTGGTGACAGGGTTTATATATGCTGCACATTCCACCCCTTCGCCGGAGGTGAAGGCCGAGTTAATTGCGTATAAAAATCCCCGCCGGCACACGGATTCGAACCAGGGACCTTCGTACCTCCAGTCAGACGCCTTAACCACTTAGCCACCAGAAAGCTGAAACTTATGGCTCTTACAAATAATTACAAACCATTGTCCTATGACAAACATTGAACGAACATTTAATTCGAAATAATAATTATTGAGGTTAATAATCGAGATAAAAACTATCCCATCTTTTAAGTTGGACCAAATTACGCACAGTAAGCCAGACTTCATCAAAATCAGTTAAGTAGTTTCGGAGTTCATCTCGGACAAACATCGTGACGCGAGATTTTTATATATATAAAGATAAGTCAAATCAATACCGAAATAGAAAAGTTATTAACAATATTATCATAATGTGTACAGAAAAAGCGAAAGTCTCTTGCCTCTAAACGGGATTTATTTTTTTAAATAAATTTTTAATGATATAAACATCTAATTACAGGAAAACACAACTTACACTTAAAAAAATTGTCATGTATGGATAATGAACTTGCAATACTTTTTTATGTAACATTCAGCTGACAAAATTTACTAGCTTTTCCACCAGTATACACTCAAAAAATTTTCAGTTTAAGTTTTTTGAGATTTGATTTGTAAACGAAGACTCTCCAGGAAGGACGGCATTAGCGTGAGATATCTATATGCCATTGCCATACTATTTCCAGGTTCACTCTGAACTTCTTGCAGATTTAAAGCAGTTGAAAAAATATGGCCCCTAGAAACTGAGCTTGAGATCGGATTTACATTTCCTGTTCTGGTGCCAGTCATGAGACACACCACAGATTACGGCAGATCCCAAGCTTTGAAAACCAAAATTGTTCGGTAGTTTTCCGTGAAGCCATGAAAACAGATCTACAGATTTATATATCAGTTGCGGCAGATGAATAGTGTACTGCCGAACAGAAGAAGTCTAACAGCGTGTCGGCCACCACAACTCAGTTGAATGGTCTCAACTGCTCTTTCGCAACACAGATCGAATTCCACATAAGCACATATTTAATCATTACACGACACAATTTATAATATTGTGACAAAATTTTAACGTGACAGTTGAATAAAGGTTAATTCTTTTATAGACTTTTTCGACTCCTATGGATTTGATGAAAAAATGATATGGGCTACAGTCGGAGCTTGCGTTTTCCGGCGTCTTGTGTATAGTAACGACAACGGCGTAGCAACCGGATCATCGCGATAGCTTCCGCCGATGTCACGTTTATTGATTTTTTATTTTTGTTTGTCGGTGAGAGTTACCCAAAATTTAGGTTTTATTATGTTAAGCAACGTGCTATTTCGCCATTTTCTGTAATCAGTTTCAATATGCGTTGGCCGACTGTCATGAGAGTGCTGACCGTAATATGCGTTTTATTATGACTACAAACGGTTTTAATCCTTTGAGAGCTCATGAATCATTTGTCAGGTAGTTGCATTAAACCTCACAGAGTTTTAACAATAAGCTCAACATTGAACAGGCACATTAATCAGTGATATTGAAAACCAAATGCAAAGCTAGATAATTTGTTTTTGCTTCCAGGCACTGTAGGGTACCCAACTTAAATCCGAATTCTCGAATACAAGCATGTTGTACCGCTGATAATATGGCTATTCTATACCCTTAAGAATTATTTATGATTATTTGCATGCACATTTTCGTAAATTCGATCTGCATGAAGGATTGTACTAATGTTATTTACCTGCTGGTGTACAACTACTTATGTCGCAGTCGGCAACACATTCAGGTACAAAAATTTAGAGCTGAATACTAACCATTCAGCTTTCAGTTCTTCAAGCTATTATTTTGTTGTCTGGTCGAATTCAGTTTTCCATTTTTTTTAGTCAAATTGCAAAAGCGAGTTTAGAACAGAGGACATGCATGGAATTGATTGACATTATACATAGAAAATCATGAGATTTATACATTGCAGATTTATTTTATACTGGACTTCGGGAATAATGATGATGATGTACCAACTAATGCCGCTTGATACATGACGTATGTTGATTTTTTCTTACGGAACAGCATTATGTGGTTAGTAATGAACGGCGCAGAGATATTCACTGAGGTCACGTAGTTAACGAGGTAAGAATAACCGATTGATTATAAACCTGCGATTAAGCCATTAATTTCTGCTGAAAGCTAAATTTATCAGCTTTCTGTCGAATCAGAGTCAACGTATCATTCGAAATGTTTATATAAACGCACTGTTTTCATTCTAATGCCACGATATGCAATGTCGAACCGTACCTGCGCTAAGCCATCTACATGGTCCTTCTTTGCCTCAGACTGTGGGTACTCGTAAGCTGGAACCAACTTGACGATTTATGCAATCTACAAAAAAATTATTGATTTTAAGTTACAAAATGATATGCCAAATACCACCATTAACTATTTGTTCCAATAATCGCATAGTTTTTCGGATCACTACAAACTCCTATCCTGTTAGGTAGAGCGTTGCCTGCTGTGTTTACCTGGATCAGAGTCGACGCATTTCTTGACAGAGGTTTTTCGGAAACAAATTTAGTAAGGCTCATTAGATTAGATAGTTTATACTTCCGAGAAGGAGACGTTTGTGTGAAACCACAGTAGGTTATAAATGAGAAGATAATGACGTGTAGAATTCCGGTAATTGAAATACGTTGTGAATGCAGGCTTTCCCGGCGAATAAATGACAACAAATCTTCTCGGGTTTGCACTCGGATTTTATTACAAAGCTTTGTGTTTACGGATATACACTTGTATAGTATATCTTTGTTAACATAAGATGTATCAAGTAGAAGCATTTCTTTCTCCGGTTGGAACATGTATAATATTAACATCTCTTACTAGTCAGTTACAGCATAAACCAGTTATATATTCAACATGAAGGCTGGAATTTTGAGATTAAAATACAGCGAGAATGAGAGAACACGTGCCATGTTGGTTTTTACTGTAGAGAATAATATTTTTTAGCGCAATAGACAGTTTTAAAGGGGGCCTACCAGTTTTTCGCACATACTGAAAAAATCAAAACTTTTATCGTTGTAGGAATAATTGAATGCTTTTTTAAATCAGTGTTTCGTTTACTTCCATTTTTAATAAAGGCAGTTTTACTGTGTAACGTGTTACTTTCCCAGTTGGACAAACGCCACTAAAACTATTGAATTACTATTAGTAAGAAACCTTGGCAATGACCAGATGGTTGGCGTTGAATAATATGTGGCATTGTAATTTTTCGTGATTTCCTGAATAGAACACGGAAGAGTGCCCCGTTGCAGTCGCTCCCTTGTGATTGAAGACTGCTTGCATCAAGTGATTTAATATTTGAATATTTTCTGCAGATCGAATCTTCATGGTTCAGCAGTATCTATCACGACATCGACTAACAATCCACAGGTTTAACGAGCGGTCTGCTGGTTCCGTGGTTGAGACACCTTTTCTGAATATTCAGGGTCCAAGTTTCGAATTCTGGTTCTGGCAGGAATTTTTTATTGGTTGTTATACTGACTTTCACTTCTGGTTAAGTTTTAGTTTTTTCTTGTCTAGGTAGGAACTATGCCCGTGCTTGGTGGGTACGGTAACGCTCAGACCCGGAATTCGTCGGACGCGGCTTCAAATCCCTTTTCGATTATCCTGATTACTGTGTTTCATGATTTTCCAAAATCACTCCATGCGAATACCGGGATCGCTACTTCAAAAGGCAATGGTAGAATTCCTTTCTATTCGTTACCATTAATCCTCACACGCCTCTAATGACGTATCGTCGATAACGCGTAAATCCATAAGGAAAAAATGTGGTTCGGATTGCATGTGAAACTGGGGTGCAGGTATGAGGGAGCTGGAATGCACAGCAGTATGAAACTCTGTCAGCATGTCGTGAGATCAAACGATTTTACTTACTTGTTATGGACTACTCCCCCACATATTGGGCATAGACTTAGAATTTTAATGGTAGAATTAGATATAGAATACTGAAAGTTACGTAAAACGAATCCTGAAAAGCATGGAATCAAAATGAAATTTGTGAGCATATCATACACAAACTGACAGCTTGGGAAACAAAGCCTGAGTAACCGATATAACATTGCAGAGACTTACACACGCTATCCGTCTGTCTGTCATCGTTAGGTTATTTTAATAATTTCATGACAAGATAAGTTATTTATTCCGAATAAGAATCCTGTGTCCTTAATGATACATAGTATTTCCTTGTCAAATTTCATCAAGCTTTGTTTAGTCATTTAATCGTGAAAACGTAACGAACTGAAACTACTTTCACATTTGCAGTATTGGTGTAGAAGTTTCTTCCTGGCAAATATATGTTTGCTGTGTTGCCGGTGATAGCAACAACCGTATTAGCTACGATTTGTAGTAAAGTGAGGTGCAGCACCGCTGTTTGCTAGGCCCACCCTCCTTGACTCGGCTATCTCCCCTACTCGCCGCTGTCACCCGTCCGGCCGCTCTTGTTGACGGTCAGCGGGCGCGGGGCGCGGGGAGGCTCCGCTATCGATTGCGGAGTCCTCCCTCCCTCCGCCACCTGCCGGCGACTGCGCACCTCACCTGTGCCTGCTGGACAGCAGCCCTCTCGGGCGCACGTCGCATCGCTCAGTCGACGCCGTTCAGCTCTCCCCTCCGGACGGGCTCCCGACAGGAAGGTGAGTAGCAGAGCGCAGAGCCGCGACACACCTGTCTGCGAACCCTTGCAAAGTGGCCAGCAAAATACGAAGTTCTTTATGACTTTAAAGAATTTAAGCTTCCTCTTTAGATACGAAACACAAACACCAATATTTTTCGTAACATTACAGAAAAACACTTTGCCAGGTAACCCAACCGCTGAGTCGTTTGGCTAGCATTCTAGATGACTTAGGTTCTGGTCTCACTTTGATTTTAAGTTTAAGCGTTTTCAAGAAATCAGTTCAGGTGATGGGGGATAGCTACCTCCTCAATCTAACTCTTGACCGATATTTTACCTGTTACACAGTAACTTATAAACTAAGTTATAATAATTTTGACCATCGACAGAGCCGAAAAACTATAAACATAGAGGAACGAGAGGAGAACTGAGGACGCAACTAGAAATAAATGAATGTAATGATTTTTATATCACCATTTCGATGAGTCAATGGCATATCTAAGTTTGAAGAATTTTAACTCTCGCGTGCACGTTAAAGACAAAGTTTGAGAAGTAGTATTGTTGATGTCAAGAATCAGAAACTCTACAGTCGCATTCCTAATTACATTCGAATTTCCCGCGGTCTTGCGCAAATTGTATTTGCTGCCTTCGTTGTCACTTCCACGGCGTCTGCGCGTATGTTCCGCGGACAAATCGAAACGTGCCAAATCATCAAACAGAAAAATATTGTGACGTATTTAACTGTATCTCATTATTAAGGCATAGAAGGCGAGAGACATTACAAATGTTTAGTTCTTAGTTGCTTTAACTGTACTGAGGCAATCATGGATGAGGAACAAACGACGAAACTACCACGAAGCGATCTATTTGTTGCTCTTTCTTATATTTTTCATTTATTTTTGTTCATCTTTTTCTTTTCTCAATCCCTGCGTCACGCTGTCTCATCCATTACAGGGTTACCATAATCTATATTAGACATAATAATTTCGGCAATACACAGTTGTTTAAGAAATAGAATGAGCCAAGTATAAGCCCTCTCTTTACACGTACTGCGCTAGTAACATCAGTAAATCCTTTAATAATAATTTTAACTTTTTTATTAACACATTCCTGCTTTCGTATAAATGATGTACTACCAAATGTTAATGTATATGCACATAAATGTTGCACTGCTCACTGAATTTATGTATTATGAGGGTTGTAAAAGAAAAATGCTTTCCGTAGTTCGTGTCTATTTCTATGCTTTGCAACGAGCTTTTACTACAGTCCTTATTTTAAGTTATGTTAGGTTGTAAGGCCTACCATACTATTTCAGAAGTATTGATATGAAAAAAAAATATTTACATTAGAATCAAAGAGAGGCAGATTTAGCATAGAACATTTTTTATTCTTAGCTTTGAGAATTAATGAATAGTTTGTAACGAACATATAGTCACATAAATAGAAAAGGTTTGTAAGCATTACTCGTAAGTGTCCCATTTACTCGTACGTATCATCAGACGCAGTATTACTTACTTTGTGACAGATATTAAGCTTCATATTTTTTGATGGAATGAATCTGAGTATGGTTGTAAATACCAAAACCAGAAACAAATATGAATGTGTATTTTATCTCCGTAGTCAAAGTACATTTAATGTACCAAGTTTCATTTTGTTTATTGAGAAATTTCTAAGTGCGATTGTAGTATCTATTTGATTAAGAAACGATCCGAAAAAAATTTTTAATACTATTTGGACGAAGGTTTTACTTTGAACATGTGCTGAAGTTGGCAAAATTCTGTCACATTTTAGAGATAAGAAAAAAATTAAGGTCAGTTACTGACGCAGGCTACATATCTTCCATTTCTTTTGAATAATCAACAAGTGCACCTGAGCTGATGACACCGTCGTACCTTTAAAATAGCAGACAGATAATTTTCATTTAATCGAAACACAGCGGGAAATTCGAAAACGAATGAACCGTCATTGATTGCCATCAAAACCGAAATGTTCAACGGAAGTAAGATACTGTGAGTTCTGATTACAGTACCTACAAACAGCGGGAATGCTGTGTGCACTTTGTCTCCGTTGCTGTTTTCGTTAAAATCTTTTTGCGAACTCCGTCTCCTTGTTGCGATGGGTCCGCGGCTCTAGGGTGAGGTACCTCCACGTCGGCTGACTGCCCTACTTCGCCCTGTAAGGAAATGTTGCATTAAACGTGGATTTGAACAAGAACTGTTTTCTTCGCATACATCTGTAGCTAGTTTAATCGTAAACCAAGGAGACGTCTTGTAAGATTGCTCAGTTATTCATCTCCCACGTTCAATGAGATGTTGATGGTAGAATCTTCTCAGATAGTACTAAAGCCGTAGCTAAAATTCTATTTCTTTTACAGAGAAAACTGAGGTACAATGTGAATGTTAAAAGTTGTACGAAGGGAATGACGCTAGGATCTCCACGAAATCATGGAATCGGATGATAATAATTTATAGTATGAGCAGATGCGAATACCAAAAGTGTAATTTGAAAGAAAACACTATACATACTTGGTTAAAAGCATAATTTAAAAAGTAATGATATAAAGGCTGCATGAATTAAATTGGAATAGAAAAAACAAAGTTTTTGAGAGATATGTTTTCAATCTTTTTTTTGATAACCCAAGTAAAACGTGTAGGTTGGCAGTCTTAGCTATCTAATGCAATGGTTGTATTTAAAAAATAACGGAGAAGTATGACATGCACATTTGTGCTTCATTTCTTTTAGTGATTACATTTATAGATAACGTTAGCTCACGTTCACCGTTTCTGTGTATTTTACAGACATAGCAGGAGTCGCGTCCACAAAGTAAGAAGCGATTGATTGTAAATATCTTTATTAATAAATGTTGCTACATATGTTACACAACATTCCCTTAAGATAGGCGGATTCATCGAAACGTGTCACCAGTTTAATATGAACGTTAAACACAAAAATCCCTCCATAGTGCATTTAAGTGAGGTATAAAAAATGCATAAGAAAATTGCAATTTGTGGTGAAAACGTTACGAATGACGAAAAATGTGAGGAAATGGCTTCAGTTATTCAAGGAAGGTAGGATTAATGTTCAAGATCAGGAGCAAAGTGGAAGTGCGTCTTTAGTGAGACTTGAGTCACTGAATGAAGATGATGTAAAAATTATGGAAAATAGGATATTCGCGAACATATTCCAATAGTGACTCAATTCTCTATTGCACGAAATTGTAGCGGAGCGCCTCCATCGCCTTCGTGATGATAACGAAGAAGACGCAGACCCCGTGCGTTACTCCTCGTGCTGTGCCATCAACTGTTCAGACAACTAAATTTCTTTTTGTGATGTAAGTGCTTCGTTACCATTTCATGTTAAAGAAATTCAGAAATAGAGAATCTTCTGTTATCCAGGATATTTGCATTCACTTCACTCAGCAACTCAGCTGTCACCAAAGATGGGCGCCCACTTTGTCCTCTGCACCCGTTAAACAACTGACAGTATTTGTTCACATTTCTTTAATTCATGACGTCACTATAGTCGCCATCAATTTATATATTAATTGCCGAAGCAGGAAAATTTTTAGTGCGCCAGTTCTTATTACCAACTGCTATTCTCCGCTGGCGAAGTTTTCGTTTTAGCGTTCATTTTAAAATAGTGTCACGATATCTCAATAGAAATGGCGACTACGTTGAAATGTAACATTATGTATGCGGTGATATATAATATTAAAAATATTTTTAAAAAAAATTCTTTGTAATTTTTGTTTTTGTTTTACAAACCAACTGGTTTTTAATTTCCACAAACTTAAAATTCCATTTAAATGTGAAATTCTCTGTGTCAACTGTTTTAGTTTTCAGACATTGGACAACCCTGTTGGAATATCAGCGATTGGTATCCAGTCAACCCACTGGAGAGAAGCAGTAATGCTTTCGCATAGACTATTGTTAACATGTTCTTCTCTTAGACGTTCTCGGTAATTCACAACCGCTCTGTCCGCAATATCGTCAAAGGTAAACCGGCAGAGCCCCCCCCCCCCCCCAACACTGCTTGGTGTTTCACTTTCTCACTAATTTTAGACGACCATGAAAATTTGGATTTAGTGTGCTTTCTTTGTTTTTTCTTTTTGCTTACGGCTTTACGCGTCTTCGAAAAGGAACGGTAAGCAATTATGAATGATCTTTTTAAAGGAACCGTCCCGGCATTCTCCTGGTGATTTGAATAATCCATGGAAAACAAGTGTGATGGCCGTACGGAGATTGACTCCATTACCTACCATGCTCGGTATACATTTTGAAACTTGTAGTAAGTTTCATATAGTCAAATTGCATCACTTTCATAGCATTGTTTTTTCTCTTCTAATAGTACCTTAACAACGGGGTGTATTTAAATCCATAAGTGTCATAGCCAGCACATAGTACTTATTATTTTTATCTACCCTATAAGTGAGGCATCGAATGAACTTAAGCAGAATTTCTGCTTATGTTATGACGTAAGTTGGAACACCGAAAGGCTATGCAACAAGTTAAAATAATTATCCACCTTCTATAACTGAAAACCAGCATAGATTGCACCAATTTGCTTCCCATCTCAGCATGGTCGCAGAGCAGCGGCATTTAAATTTTTAGTTTATATTTCAGGAAAGGGTTAGCTTATAAATAAACGTACTGAGAATTTTGCTGTAAAGAAGCAGGTATGCACACAACTCCGTAGCATAGCAACTAATTACATTTCGGGGGTCTGACTTTCTGTTTCTGTGATGTAAAAGCCTTAACAAGAAGATAAGAGTGAAGATGGTCACAGAAAATACACACACACTGACAAATTTTGATAATATCTGGAATTATTTTGAGAACAGATTTTCAACGATTATAGCTGAGCTGTGCCTTTTTAAAGGTAAAGATCATGGGATTCTGATGGCTCCTGCCGTTTCCCGTAGGATTCACAGAGGTGGAGATCCGCACTCCCATTTTAACCTTAGGCAGTAGAATGGATGTGACGGGGTCAGCGCCACACTCCGGCCGTTCTTTACCTTCCCGCGGAGTTTCCTCCACGGTACTCATTGGATAGCAGGCTGAGTGGACCTGGGGAGCCGTTCCGGACGTTTAACTTCGAGGAAAAATCCTCTGCTTCGTCGGGGGTCGAACCCAGGTCGGCCGGGCCGCAGGCAGGCGCTCCACCGCCTCAGCTACGCGGCCGCTGCTGTGTCTTTTTCTGAGTAATTGTTTGAAGCAGCAGACACGCATTGAAGAGGCTCCGTCCTCTCTCCAACATCTCGCGATGGCAGTCACCTCGTCTGTATAGGCATCAACGAAGAAGCCGACATCTTAAATCGAAGACAAACTTCATCTAAAGATTTTGGTCAGAAGAATTAAGGCACCCGCAGTAGGGTATCAGAGAGCTAGGTCACAATGGGACATTCGACTTAGAAGCCCTATGTTCCAGAGGTTTCTAAAGACTTCAGAAACCGAACTGTAGGGTGCCGGACCAAAGATTGGACACGATTTCTTCAAAATTTCCGAATACACGTATCATTCAGGATTTTGAAATGGCGATTTCCCTAAGTGTTGATTGATTTTTGTTGCCGTGAAGGATAAATTACAACGAGGGCCAAACTTGATGGTGAGTATATAAAGCGACTATGATTTGAAAATTTCCACAGAAAAAACGAGTAATGGAGACGAAACACTCCGAGCTTGAATTGGATTAGTGACCGAATAATAGAAGAAATTAGTAAATTTTTATATTTATGATAGGACATAAGCTTAACCAGGCCTCGCATTCGGGAGGACAAGGGTTCGAATCCCCATCCGGACATCCAGATTTGGGTTTTCCATGGTTTCCCCAAATCACTCAATGCGAATGCCAGGTTGTTTCCTTCAAAAAGGCCATGGCCGAATTCCTTCCAGTTCCTTGTCCCCAATCCCATCCCGCCTCTAATGACCTCAGCCGTCAACGAGGCGCAAAGCTGTAAATAAAAAAAAGTTAATAAAAAAATGAAGAAGTGTGAGTACCAGAGTGGACGAATCAGAAGAAATTTAAAAAAAAAAACATACGGGGAAAATTTTAAAAAAGTAATGGTTGTGCCAATATTACATTTTGATTTCTAATGACGGACAAGACTAAACAACAAATAAATAGAACAGAAGCAGTTGGAATGAGATCTGTGAGAGCTGTGGCTGGGTGAAGAAATGAGTGAATTCTTTTAATCATGATGAGGAACTAATTAGATATAGGAATAAACACAGCAAACATATAATATGCATGGAATACACGAGATCACCAAGTGTGCTGCCAAATCACAGTTCAACAGAGGGAAGAAGGAACATAGGTCGGCCTAAGAAAGCGAGGGCACAAAATATGTGAAGGCGGAACAAACCATAAATAGCTTAACTCTTCAATATTACAAATAGTGACAGAAAGCTGGTGGCAATGATAATATGGCCAGTGATACTCTACAAGGGAGGAGAGTAGGCTGTTGTATGCACGGCTCAGTTAGCCGAGTGAATAAGTGTAGAAGCCTGTAGGTATATGTTGCAGCTAGTTACACAACCGACGGCGGAGTGTCGGCGGTAACTGACCGTGAGGGTGTTCCGGCCAAACTCCGGCGGGCGCGCTCACTCAGTTTGTTTGGCTTTGCTTCATTTGAGAGGCTGCGCCGCCCGAAGCCGCACAAAGCTGCTGTTTGCCAGCATCCTGCACCATTAGGCAACCCGCCAGCCAGCCACTCCGCGCGCTCTGTCGCAAACGTTCTTCCTCGTTACCGGTGGATGTTAAGCATTCTCTGAATGTCCACAGCAACCGCAGCAATTACGTAGTATGCGGGGCCTATTGAAGACACTTTCTTCCGTGTCGGTGATAATGCTTCAGATACAAATAGGTTTTAGCTGATTAATTTTTGAAAGTATTTAAAAAATAGTTGCTCATAAGAGACTACGGTCTTTTGAAGTACAGAGTGTTGTCTGAAATATACCCTGGATAAAAATATGAATGCAATAAGTTATCCGGTAATGCCATTCGTGTTTCATCTATAGACTATGATTGGCGGCTATTTTGAATTACTGTATGACCTTTGTGTCGTACATGTGTTGCAAATATTATGTAGTTATATTAGTATTGTAGCAGTCAGGCTTGCTTACGTTACCTAAACATCTTTCATTCGTCCTTGAGAAATGTACTAGTAATCGGGAGAGCGTCTAGGAGGCTTAATTATTTTTTCTGTTTGATTATTGATAACACACTCGAGAAGAAGAAGCACGGCGTTTTACAGTTCATTTTGAAATCTTCCGATGAATTTTTCGAAGACTATTATATATCAAACCGATCTGTGATGTCATAATGTTAATTTATTGCAACAAATTGTGCAGAATTCATCAAATGAAAATATAGAAGCCACGTCAATCGCGTCGCTCGCTAAGAAATTTTCTTATTTGCTGATCTTAAGTTGCAAGTACGCCCTTACTAAAAATAAACCATTTACGTATTATTGATGCACACGCGCTATTATTTTTGTCTTGATAATACGGACGCCACCAAGTACTTTTGCATAAGTCTTTTGCATCAGTTAGTTATCGTAGACCACCACTAACTGCAGCATACTTTTCACCACTAGCGTAAATATATGCAACGTATAATTACCACCCTGCTTATAAGGCTTTTTTTTTTTTTTTTTGGCTTTCGGCTACTGAGGTCACACACCCAGCTCATTGTGATTCTCATGATTCTTCAATGTATTAGTTTCTCCAGTACATTGTAGCTATTAGTGTGACCGAGTGTGGTGGGTGAACGGTTAACGTTCTGGCCATGCATTCGGGAGGACGCGGGTTCGAATCCCCGTCCGAGCATCCAGATTTGGGTTTTCCATGGTTTCCCCAAATCACTCCAGGCGAATGTCGAGATACTTCCTTCAAAAAGGCCATGGCCGAATTCCTTCCCATTCCTTGTCCCCCTCTAATGACCTTAGCCGTCGACGAGGCGTAAAGCAAGTAGTAAAAAAAAAAGTTATTAGTGTGATCACAAGTACACTACAACACGGACGCGACATTCACACACACAATACTTAAACACCCCTGCCCTCGGCCGGACTCGTACCGATGACCTTCGGCACGTGGAGCTAGCACTCTAGTCCCCACGCTACCGAGGCCGGCGCTCATAATGGTTGGAATGTTCAGTTACTAATTTAAACTAATGAAGAAAACCGTAATAAATACAGAGACATGCGAGACTTATATGACGAATTTTATGGAGGAGAAGTTTTACGTTTAGAAAATACGGATGAGATCAGCAAAGCGTGACACTGAAGAAAGGTATAGGTTTATAGATTCAACTTCGTCTTTGTCGTGTTGATAAATATAATGTACACTAGTTTCAAAATCAAGGAATTTAAGAAATTATGAAATTTTTTGGGAACACACTGTTGCGGTTCGTGATTTTTAATTAATTTTTGGAAAGGATTTTAATAATTAATGTTAGCAGTTATGTATTTAACCACATACAAATTCAATTCCACGAATATGAACTGTAACCTACTTCGGATGTGTTAGTTTTTAGCTTTTCTCAGCTTGAGAAACCCGATTGGAAGAAAATCACTTCTAGTTATTGGAACAAGCACGACTTGAACCACGGGAGCAGATAAGAGGGGTAGTGAGGGAGCGCGCTAGCCTTAGCAGAAGATATACGTCACTTCGATTGGCGCGTGCCTCGGGAAGCGTGCAGATGATCCTGGCGGCTGTCTCGGCGTTAAGGAGATTACCGCAGCAGGAAACGGTCCTCTGGGGCACGGAGTGTCACTTGTCATCTCCGCCTACCCGACCAGGCTTCAGTACCGCTGGTTCCTTCGCAACACTGAGCTGGGATGATATGACAGTCATTAAGTCACACAAATCCAAAGGTTGCGCTGTAAACTATGGTTCACGATTTTTGTAAGTTGTATTTGATAAAAAATATAGTCAATTAGAACTTTCTATCTGCACAGTAAGACCTATTACATTATTTTTATTTATTTGATATTATTAATCATATTTTTCGATTTTTTGTGATAGATTGAAAATAGTTACCATTTATCCAAATATGCCTTATAAGCTCTTTTACTACCTCTACCGTCGATTTCTTTAAAGCAAATTCTCATTTATCAGTAGAACCACTGACCTCTGATAGATGACAGTTTACGACTATTAGCTTTATTTACTACCCCTCATTGCATATAAATTGACACTAAAAACCTAATGTTACTATATATATATATATATAGTTTTACGTTTGGTATCTTCCTCTTTTTGGTATCTTCGTCTTGTTTGGTCTAGCAGGTCGAATACATTTTACTTCTTCTATTTTATTTTAGACTACGTCTCTTGTAGGCTCTTGGATTATATTTTTCTGTTGTACTCCTTTTTACATATAACAAAGAATATACTCCACCTTTGTTCTCGTTTACATCAATAGATTCTTCACCTTTTTGCTCAGTATGAATCACATCGACGTTCACTTTAAAATACATTTACTTTCCAGCTGTACATACATTATATTGCACTCAACATATCTTTATGCACTACATCTTTTCTTGCCCGCGGCCGTTAGATTTCTTAGTATATCCGTCCTTTCGACAGCTTACAACCCCAAGTTCAACATGACATCTTTTGTCAGGTCATCGCTGGCCTCTTCCATTTATTGCTTCTCCTGTTTCATAACTACTTCTTGTTGTTGGGTCTTCTGCTGCCCACTTCACTCATTGCTTGTCAATTGACCCTACAACGCAACACTATTAGTTTTTATATTTGTGTCAATTATCATACATAATAAAATAAATTTATATTTATAGCGATACTTTCTGCCTATAGTGATGTATGATCCTTACGTCAGGTCAACCTTGATGAGAAGAGCTCTTGGCATAAAGGCCTACTGTGGATTACTGCAAATGTTGAGCTGTTTGGCGCATTCGAGATTTATAAACTGCTGTTTCCAATTATGAGAAATCAAATGATGGGCCACTCTTAGAATAATTCTTCTCAACTAACATGAATTTCGGTGATTTCCAAACCACTACAACGACTGACTAATACATGACTAACTATCCAACTGGAATTCTCAAAATCTAACTCCTTCTCGACCGTGGTTGCTTGCCACGTCTACAACTCGCAACTTCTAAGTGCATCTCTCTTCAACTAAACCAACGCATACATGACTAAATGTAGCTCCAGTTGGTGACATGGACAGATATTGGATTGGCACACCCGGGGTCCCGAGCCTCCCCCCGACTTTCTGTTTTGTATCCTGAGTGGGTAAAAGCTTGATGTTGGGGGACAGGGCGCGTGGACTAGGTTGTCTGTCACCTTAGTCCGCAGACTCCACGAGCACGCCCGTAAAGTTCGAGCTAAACTACCCAATCCCGTTTAGAATCGGGTAACGGATGCGGCATCGTTCAAATAGAAGTGGAATAGAGGTTCGGCAAAAGCGTCCTCGAGCGTGACTCATCCAGGGAAGAAGGGGAACCTTCCCAACACTAGAAAGGGATTGGTGCCCCCTGAACGTGTAAAAGGCGAGGTGGTGTGTGACGGAGCAGCCGTTGGGCAATGACCCGGCGTGTCGGGACTGATTCCCTCCCCTCCTCCCTCCCTCCCTCTCTCCCTCCCTCCCACCTCCTGGTTCAGACTCCACGGCTTTTACCCCTAAAGCTGGAGAAGTTGCTAACCAATCCCATGTAAGATCGGGTAACGGATGCGTGCTTCAGAAAATGAAGGTGGAGTAGAGGTATCGCGTAAGTGACCTCGACCGTCGCTCATCAGGTGGCGAGGGAAGCCTTGCCATCATGGGCTCGCTGCCATAATAGGTCTCCTGTATAGGTGGGGACTGGTAGTGAACGGGTTAGTCCGAGTGGGGCAGCGACTACCTGAGAACGCTGTGGGGACCTTCGCGCCTCCTGCAGTGGGTTCTCGCATCACGGATCACGGTGGTGCTCTGTGGAGCTTGGAAGAGTGAGTGGGAACTCGTGCTCGCAAGGACACAAGTATCGGGTGGGTGCGGAATCTGTTATGGGACACTCCTGCGTTGCGCTTGGTTGATGCAATTCCGCGGAGCCTGGTAACGCGTGGGAGACACAGATAGGCTTCAATATAGGGCCAGGTTTTGGAAGAGTCTTCGGTCTGGTTCGTGGCGGGCGCTGGTCTGCCTCACCACCCCTGCTGTAAGGGAGGTGATTCTGACGAGCCCAGTCCCGCGGCGGGGGCTAGTGAATACTTGATTAGGTTGGGGCTGCAAATTTAAGGACGTATTCCACGTACTTGCTAAAGCTCTCAATTAGGCCGGTAGGTCAATCATCGATACACCTGGTAGCATCTCTACTAGCGGTGCTCAGCTCGTAACTACCCTGCTGCTCAACCTGTCACTGACCACCCAAATTATTGTTTATACGTCTCTTCTTGAAGCCTTTCGCGAACTGAGCGATTTCTATAAGAAACATTCCCCTCTTTGAGGCATTTTTTAAAGAAAATCTGCTGCTGTACTTCCCAAAACCAAATACCTTTTGAATATCTCCTAGGAACCGTCAGCGTTTGACGAAAACAAATAATACCACCTCCGGTACATCCCATCTTGTGAATACCCTGGAATCGAGTTCAACCAGTCATGTCACTCCTGAGATATTTCACTGTTTCGATACTACCAAACAATTAAAATGTTCTTTTAAAAAATACAGCAGAAAGAATCACGTTACAAATACGAAGTGCAAAGTGGCCAACCATGTTTAATTCAAAATAAGTAACGGTCAAACGGTCCTGACTACCGTGGACATGGATAAGTAGGTGGTCTCGAAAGTTTCCAGCCTTAACATATAGATGCCACTAACTATTATTTTGTATTCTATCATAAATAAATGTATATAATGCCGGAAGAAACTTATATTTGTTAGTGGATCCAGGTGAACCCATAAATTCTCTAAGACATCAGTGAGCCGATAACTTTTCTATCAATGAGGAAGTACAACAAATTTTTATATCTTTATCGTATAGCCTTAGAGCCTGATGTGAAACGTATAAAACTGATCAAAGGGAAAGTATTTTGTAATGGTTGTAATGGGTTTATTTCAACTAAATTCTGGGACACTTCTAAATCCTCTACTATGAGTGGGATACAAACAGTAAATATCTGGAACATCCTTCTACGCTCTTAAATGGCAAGTACAGCCAATATGTCCCTACATATTCAGGAATGCACTTACACTAAATTATATTTCAAATTTATATGGTAATGAGAACGGTACTTGCTGCTCACTTGCATTGACTAAATCGCTGATCTCACTCAGGTACAATAACACTTAGTTATTTATCTGGTTTGCAGTATTTTATACCTCAGTAAACACACTGAAGACGAAAGAAGAACAGCTGTTTCATAAGTACACGACGCATTCTTGCTTGACACTGTAATGTTTGTTGGCGCATCTTTTATCAAGTAACTTAAATATATTGCATAATAAACATTTAATGGCACTTTTGATAAATTCGGAGGTCTCCGTTGTGGACAAAAGGTTAAAAAAATTGACTTCTTGACTGTTTTCAGCTGGTGAGATGAAATTGACCTTTTACAGGAACTTATATTGGTACAGCAATTTATCCGAAAATATCAGTGCAAATGACAGTAACACAAGAATAAAATTCTTGCCGTAAAAATTCCGACGTTTTTATGAATTGTTCAACGGGAAGCAGTAAAACTACCAGTTAGAGATGAAGAGGTTTTTTAGTCTACTACAATAAAATCATGCCAAGATCCTTGCGTGAAATGGCACGTGATAAGAGTGATAAAACTCACCTGCCTCTTCTTCAGTTTCCGCTGATGTAGAAATTATCTTATAAAGTGTTCATAATGCTACGAAAAAAAACCAAGTATATAAAAAGTTATTGGGATGACAACACACTTCAATAATTTAATCGAATTCTTTCCACAATTTAAAACTTTTTTTCCAGACAACTATGAATAGCGAAGAAAAAGTTAGATTAACGAATACTTCAAAAATGCCAAAAAAGTCCAGATTACTTGCCGAAATCCCAGTCAGTCTGCCAGTTTTTAGTAAAATATTTTTAACAGTGAACCAGTATGATATGGGAGTAATTGTCGCACAATATCTTGAGGCTGTTTGAGTGTCTAATACGCTGGACAGCAAGATACCGCCTTACAACAAATTTTAAACGGTCTCCCAAAAAAAAATACAATAATACTACAAACCTGATTCGCATGCTTACGACGTGTACGTACAAAGTCGTCATACTGACTACAGAGACACCCTTCGCGATTACACGCAGGACAAGTCGTAGGAGAAGAAATCGGCATTTACTGGCATAGTTTAATACAATCAGAGGTGTGGAAAATGTTGCCTGAATTATGGACTCTGCCATCTCTGCTGTACGAGATTGTTGACATAATAGTCGAGGCCCAGCGTCTAAAAGGTTTATTTGAATAGCGTCAGTCCTTAACAGGAGGACATTAGAAGAGAATAGATTTTCTTTGTGCATTAAGAGAGAAAACGTTAAGCTTATCTTCGAAAGGAAATGAGTAACTGTAGTGGCACCAGCTGGGATAACGAAACATGTACCGTTAACACAGAAATAAGAAGTCAAAACTAATAAAATTTAAGTATATTTTCGTTTGTATTACTAGTGAAACACATGAAAATGTTTTATAGTAGCGTGTAGTATTATAAAAGATATATGATATAATTATTAAAATGTCTGCAATGAAGGTGTCTGGAGTTAAGCCTTATCTGAATTTAAGAATTAAGAACTCAATATATGAATTGAGAACTAATTTGGAGGGACAAATTTTGTTTATCGCTAGGCCTTGGCAAATTACGTATAGTTGTCTACTGTTTGATGGGTTATTATATTCGTAAAAATTAGGCGGATACGATGATCCATCACAGCATTCTCTCGGACGTCTGCGAAGACCCTTTAAAAAGGAAAGAAGGGTGAGTGTAAGACGTGTGAGTTTCTGACAGAGTCGTAGAATCGCAGTGGTGTGCGCCGAGGTACTGTACTGGTGCTGGCCGTTGTCGTTACGGCTCCAAGTTTTCTCAACTTGGCCGAATAGCTCGCCAGCCGCAGGCTGCAGTTCATAACCGCAAGCACCCCCTCCGCTCGCCGAATTATTCCCCTGCCCGCTCCCCCACGCAACTTCGCCAGATACCTACCTCATAAATAACGTACTTTTAATGCGGCGATTAACATAATGTAAACATTTGTTACCAGTTTGCTTCGCAGCTGGTGGAACAAGCAACGCCCGCCATGAAGGAACGGAAACATTATGTGTTTTTCAGAGGAGGGGGTTCATACTTGGAAGTGCAAAACAAACTCAACAGCTAATTTTACAGCCACAACTAATGTGTTAATCCGCAAAAAAAATATTCCCTGTAAACCTATTGTTATCATTTTGGCGCTAACACTAATTTGTTAGGCAGAGAAGAAAAGAGGCATTGAACAGAACTAATATCGAAGTGATCATTGGCTGATGAATCTACAGTGATATTGCAAGATGGAAACCAACAACGCTTCAAAATATGTATCGCTGCGCAAAAATTAAAAAAAAAAAAAAAAAAAAATCACACAACACATTAATACACGAGTTTCGGTCTGATTCCGGGTTGGTAAATTAAAACAAGTCATACAGACCTTTTTCCGTTTTTTTCCACTCGGGTTCTAAAATTCTGGCTGCAAGAATCATCACAGGCCGGTAAATAAGCAATATTCTTAAACCTTGTTTTGCACGTTATCTAAGTAATACATAGAACTTCAGCTTGTGGGTTAATGTTTATGTGTGGTCGATTATAAAGAAGAAAGCATTTCGTTTTATATGAATTTTAAATGGTTATTCACCTTCGCAAGGATGCGACTTCAGTCATCTGTCATATGTCTAAAGAGGATTAGCTATAAACACTGAATGTGAGAAGATAAATCACAAATATTATCTCAAATTTGTATTACTGGCCGAACGTGGTGGGTAACCGATAGCGCTCTGGTCTCGCATTCGCGGGATGTACGTTTGAACCCCCTTCCAGCCATCTAAATTTTCCAAGGTTTTCCATAATCACTCCGGGCGAATGCCATGACGGTTCCTCGAAAAGGTTATGGCCGAATTCCTTTCAGTTTCTTACCAACATCCTTTTCCAGCATCTAATGGCCTCGACGAGGACTAAAGCCATTAGCAAAAAAATCTTATTGTTGCTTAAGTATCTCCTGTAACAGGTAAAAGGTGAATGTGCAAGGAAGGGTCGGAGTTACGTCACATACGTAGGTATAAACTTATGCGTCTGAAGTAAAAATTATATGTCACTTATAAAAGCTAAAACTTCGTATATCTTCCCAGACTCATTTACATCAATCGTCCGTCAGTCGTGGAGGGTACAAGGAGCTGGTGGAGATCGAATATCAGAGTATGTTCCATTGTCCGTGGTACCACTCATTTGAAAACATTAACTCTGATTCTTCCCATGCAGTATCCAAGTCTACTGTATGTTTTACAGGAAGTTGTTCTTATTTATTCAAACTTGGAGTGTCGGTTTGTGCAGTTGCTATTTTCACTTCAATTCTTTAGTTGCTATCATGTAGTTTGTCATCGGGTTTATACACGTATCTACATTTTCTTGGATCTTTGTTTGATAACTCATGTGGCTTTTTTATATGATAAGGATATCTTGTATTTAATGTCTTATTACTTCGTTCTCCAATAGGTTCACTTTCACGGACGGACGGATAATAGTTTTTTTGACCGTTTAAAATGTGGTACTCGTAATTACCTCAGTACTTTTTTTAATAAAATTTTTCCTCATTGAAGCAAGAACGAAAAAAGAAATGGAGAGAGTTTCATCCTTTAATTATTGATATTGAGTTATGGAATCCATTGTTGAGACTTGGATGTTGTCCTAATCAAGAAAAGTTACATCCAGGCGGGAGTCGTCAGATGTAAAAGATACGTATGGAATCGTTCAGCTATGGTTGGCACCGATCTATTCCTACAACGATCAGATATTGCCGCAAGTCAACCTCACACAGGAATTCAGCAAAGGTTTATTTTCATTTGTGTTCGCAGAGTTTAAATTTTACTGCATAGTGTCACACTGTTCGGTAACAGGAACGCCGGATTCGTATACTAGCACTTTTTGTGGTCTTTGAGTGTACGACAAACAGTTGAAATGTTAATACCTCGTTCCTAGACCCACTTCGGTTTTTATTGACTCTACAAGATGGTTCCCACAGTCATCATGTGCTACATCATTCTTTAGTGATTTAATGATTTTTTGTTTGTAAGTATACCGAAATTGAAATAAAATAGCTCTTAAATGATGTCGTGTTGGTTTTTATCATTGATTTTTTCGACCAAATTTCAAGATATTTCAGACCTTCATTTATTTGCTTTATATCATTGACTGTATTATGAAGTGTTAGAGATGGTAGTTTGTTGCAATCTCCTGTATTATGCCAACCACTCGTATTTTTGTTCTTTGCTAGACATACTTTTGCTATCAGACTGGACAGATTCGACTTCTCTGACAATAAATCCATATTGATGGTAACTAATGTCTCTTTTTTTTACGCCTCGTCGACGTCGAGATCATTTCATTAGAAACGGGATGGGACTGGGGGAAAGGAACGGGAAGTAATTCGGCCATGGACTTTTTGAAGGAAGCATCCCGGCATTCGCCTGGAGTGATTTGGAGAAACCATGGAAAACCCAAATCTGGATGCCCAGAACTAATGTCTCAATTTGTATGTCTGTTGCCAATAATACTGCGTGGGTTTGTCTGAGATTCGTGTAATTAAGTACGAGTTATATTTCTGCCTTAAATATATGTACGTTCAGGTAGGGAACTGTATAGGAAATTCTTACACGTATGAAATGTTAACCAAAATTTTATGATAAAATTTAATGTACACCAAAATTAGTATACCTATTCTAAATGCCGTTAAGTTTGTATTTTCCTTTGTAGTAAGGCGATGTTGCTTCACCAGCATAGCCTAATATTTGTGTGCTAACATTCTTCTGTAATATTCTATTGATACGGTATTCACTGGAGGAATTCCGACGCGGTTACACATTTCCTGAAAGGATGCGGCTACTGATGACACAATAATATGTGATTCCAGTTGGGTTGTGTACCATCGCAGCAGCGTATGAAATTGTTTCAAACTGTTACCTTACAGTGATAGAAGAATGTTTCGAATCATTTCAACTATTCACTTAGCTTATCGGAGTATCATGTACGAGTCATTCTTCGCTATTCGCACTGTCAGGCATTTAGAGCCGGTGTCAGCTCCGTACTCGATGAACGGTAATGTAATCACACTTTTCATCTCGCATTACGAGCACAAAAGCCCGGGACTTGGCGAAGCTCACGGCGTGGCGCCTTCAAAGCCACGTGCGTCCTCCCGTAACATGCATCGGCGAGCAGAAATAGGATTAGGCGGCAACGCGATTAACACGAGAGCAGGCGGCGGCGCGGCGGCGTGAGCTCACTATACACCCCGCTCACACGACGCTGTTTATACCTCGCGTCAGCCACTACTCAGGTGCACTCCACAGAGTACAGTGCTCAGGTGCGACCGCATTTTCTCCCCAGCTTCATAATTCTTATTTTCACTTACGTTAAAGAATGACTGGTCGGTGGAATGATTCTCGTTGCGAAGAAGCTTTTCACCTATCTTATTTATATTCACCTGGCGGTCACCTCTCCAAGACTGCATACAAGGATTGATGGCTTAACTTGCCAACATGCAGTTGGGTTAACAGTACAAACTGCGAGTGTGTGCTAAAATAAAAAACGTAGGAACATTCAGACAGTAGCGAGTCACATAAATCGAAACTGAAATGCCAATTATTTTGTATGGTGTTTATGAACTGCTGACAAGTTGGCAGTCCTCTTTGTCACAACCTGCAATCTATCATGTATTTATATCGGAGTTTAAAATTCCATCTGATAACAGAAGCTTACGTAACATGAAGAAAGCCAGTTTTTCCGGCGAGGTAAGGTCCTATGAAAATTACAGCCTAACCAGGACTCGAGTAGTTTTTTTTTTTTACTTCGAGCTCGTCGAAGTGTAGGTCATTAGAAGCGGAAGAGAAAGGGAGCAAAGATCGACAAGGAATTCGGCTATGCCCATTGAAGGAAGTATTCATCATTTAGAAACCGATGGAAAACCGAAATCTCGTTCGTCGGACATAGTTTTGAACACGCGAACTTCAGAAAGCCAGGTGCGAGGGTAAGAAGTGTACAGCGGTTATATCCGCTGTGAGAGCATTTTAAAACATGCCGTGGTTTATATTATTTGCTGTCGACATGAACTCATCGCTGTTGTCTCCAAGACGTAGACTACTGTAAAAAAAAAAAAAAAAAAACTGTAATATGACTCAGATTCTTCGTTTAAATTTTTTGAGCTTAAAATTTTTGGATAAAGTTACTAGAGGGACGGAAACACAGACTCTCTTGAAGGAAATTTCTAATATTATGTTCTCCAATCTTATTTGATACAAGCAGTAGCTGAACGATTGTTGTATGGTAGTTTTGTATCAGCGAGATCTTATTCATGTGGCCACCTTATTTATGTTAAAATAAAATACTTTAGATTGATATCGGAGGCTCCATTACAAATACTTGCATCTAGGGGTGGATTATTTAAACACATATTTCACATCTCTACTTTAATGGATGTTAGCTGTAGTGAGGTGACTAATATTAACGGAGTATATTCGGAAGACTGTTAACTAATACGCTCATCATAATAATAGTTCACCCACATGAAATTTTGGAGCAAATAATTAAAATAAGTAAGTATGAAGCGACTCATTCATCCCGATATACTAAGGAATGCCAGTTAACAAAAGAAATCGGTCCCGTTAAGGGTGAATTTAAGAATTATTTTTTCAATTGCGAGGACCTGTATGCACTACGCAGAAGTTAACTGTTTCCATTTACATGCGAACATGCGAGGAGAAACCACAGTCAATAAATAACGTTGATCGATATTGGGAACAAATTCTTGTTGTGACTGATTCTTGACATTAGAATTTGCTCTATATTATTTCATTTTAATAAAACTGAATGAAGAATACTGGCCCAAATTATTTCTGTAGCCTTCATAAAAATGGTTCATAATCCTCTTAAAGAATATGCGTTGTCTGGAGGCTGCGCGCTCACCTCGATAGCTATTGGCTAGAGAACGATGACGTCACGTTCCAGCTGTCACTCACAAATTAACAGCGACCATAAAGTTATAATCGTACATTAGTTTAAATTTACATGTTGCTTTTTGTTTATTTACGACAACTACATGCAGAAATTCTAAGGGTATTCGATGGTTACGCTGTATTATCTGTATCTGTTATAAGTACTAGGTTAAAGCACAACTTTAGAAATTTTTTGGCATGTGATAAGAAACAATGAAGTATATTAGAAACTTAGAGAAAGTTTACACATAATCGCGAAATATATCAGTTAAATAAATAACAGTTATCCGTTTTCGAAATTATGCCCTCCGTCATTTAAAGTAAAATAAATTTGTTTAAAAAAATCCTAGCCACATTTTCTGATAAGCCTCTTCCGCGCCGCAAAGTCAGAAGGAAACATAAAACAAAAAAATGTTGGTATGTAGGTACAGTAAAAACACTGTATAAAACATAATTTTTCTTTGACGATATTTAAACTTATTCGCACCATTAATATCTTTTTAGTTATAATACTTAGAGAGAAACAAGGCAAGTGGCACTGGAAACCGTACTACTGTTTCTACCAAATAACGTGCTCACATCATTAAAAATGATTCTTATTCGTTTTTCCTTAAAAGCTTTTGCAGAATAAATTCCTACTACCATCATGGATGATACCCACAGTTTTTGATACACTTGTTAGCTATTAAATGAGCTTTAAGTTTACCTTTCATGTAGATTTAAATCATAAAGGATATGTCTATGTATATGAAATGTGAAATTCAATTTATTATTCGTTATTCAACAACTATATTCATGCTGCAAGGACTGGGGGCAAGGTGTGGGAAGCAATTACACAATGGTCTTTTGATTGAACTATCGCAGCATTTCCATGGAGCGATTTCGGAAAGCCATGCAAAACTGATATTAATTTGGATAAAAATAATTTAAAAAACCGTACCGAGCGTGTTGGGTGAGCGGTAACGCTCGGGCCTGGACACGGCAGGACGTGGATTCAGACTCCCATCCAGCCATCCAGATTTCGGATTTTTCATGGCTTCCCGAAATCTCGCCAGGATGGTTCGTAGGAAAGGACGTGACAGATTTATTTCCCATTCTTTGTACAAAATCCTCTTGCTAGCAGCAAAGCCAGGAGGAAACAGAAAACAAAAAATGTTGGTATGTACACCAAAAACATTGTATAATACATAACTTTTCTTTGACAATATTTAAACTTATTCGCACCATTAATATTTTTTTCGTTAAAATACTTAGAGAGAAACATGGCAGTGGAACAGAAAACCGAACAACTATTTCTACCCGTCGAGTTTTCCTCTATCATGAATTAGCAATAGAAGTTGACAAAATGGCTAAGTGGTATGCACACCAACAAAATTCTCTGACCCTCCAAACTACTCTTTTCAAATGATGATCGCATAAATCCCCAGACTAGAACTGTGGAAGATTGGAGGTGTGTACATCATTCGTCAAACCTAACATCTGCGGAAACAGATGTTCCTTCAGGACATAATTGAATTTACCAGGGAGCAGATGGAAGAAAATTTGATCACCACAAGAGAAATAAAATTATTTCAGAAATCCGAGTAACACTATCTGCTGTTCCATTTCACCTGACGCGTTGTGTAGGCGGTAGCCTATCCGTCGCCTGCAGGATCTGTTCCGTGTCATTACAGACTCTCGAGGCAAGCTGTGGCCCCTCCCCCTCCCCCCTCTCTTCCCCCGAGGGGACGCTCTTCCCTACAGCTATTTTACCGGCCCAAAGATGAAAGCGGATCCATTTAATGCCGTGTCGCTCTGTACCTCGACTAACTAAACCACGCGCAGCCCCGTGCTCTCCCAGTCATTACTACGGGCGACTTCTTTGCAGCAGTTCAACAAGACAGCGAGGTGGGCCGACCCGCGGCCTGGAAATTAGCTCGAAATGCAATGTTAACTTAACGTATGCCCGTCACGTGCTTTCTTTGCATCTAGTTGAATCTTTATACGCATGGAAACTTCTTTACCAAATTAATTGAGTTTACGTAGCACCCCTTGTCATAGATCCCTTTCGTTTTTCGTTAGACGTTATTCTCAGTGACGCAAATTGGATCATAAGCTGGAGTTCATTTACGAATACTGACGCCTTCTACCGTTGTTGCTGTATATGTTTTTCTCATTTACCTCGTATGTGGCTAATTTCAAGGCTTTCTCCAATCTTGTTATAATTTTACTTCATCAATTAAAATTCCAGGATATGCAAAAAAGTCTTAGTTAATATGCTGCCATTTATCCAGTTCAGAAAAAAAAAGACAATGAACAAATGCTATAGAATTCATGTTTCTTCTGCTGGACTTATGATCTGTTATAGCTTTCATGTTATTGGGTATTATTGATCTATTGCGGTTTCGATGTTAATTAGATTAATATATTTTTCGCCTTCAATTGTCGATTAAATCGAACAAAATGCTGGAAACTTTCTTATTTTTGTTCTCTCTGGTCAGTAAACGTACTTCCAAGGAAATGTAAAATTGAAGAGAGCTGTTTTTTATATAAATTTCCGAAAATTGCAGACAATTCTCTTTACAACTCAAATGCATTGCCTTCATATCTTTAATACTAAAATTTTACTGCCTTAAGTCCCAACTCGACAGGTGAGGTGCTGTAAACTTAAAACAGTATTTTCTCTGTTAGAAATTATTCGTCCATATTATTTTATTTTGTATGGAACAGTTTCAAAAACTTTTAGACTTGAAACAAGTTTAACAAAAAAGATATGTAACTCCTCATTTTATTGACTTCTTGCGAAAAACGCAGTTTAAAAGCTATTTCGAGCACCCAAAAACGATTTGAATTAACGCTAAAACCACCATTTTGATGTGAGTGGATTTGCATCACTAGTATTACGCTCTTCGAAATTATCTTATTAGTGTTGGGCTTTGTAGAAGGATTTTAGTACTTAATATTTTTTAACCTAAGCTTTAGTGGTGGGATAGTTTTGGAGGTTATTAATGGTGTTGAAGAGGTCAAGAATGGTTGGTTAAGTTATACATTTAAATACTGAATTAGTAGTAGGCAAGTACGGTTAGCGATTAGGTCATGAATGATAATTAATTCATATTTACAATACATATACCATAGTTTTCTCAGCCTCAGCAATCTCTCCACCCACACATACTGTTGGCATTTTACTGTTAATATTATTGATCAATTATTGTGTAATTTTCGAAATTCAGCCTGCCTTGTCTTGTTGGAACATTTGAAGTATCAGCTAAAAGGAAAACAATATCTAACAAATTGTCCAATCCATAAATTTATATTTTTTCAATGTGCCTGACATTCGAGATAAGGGTACAGATCTGATTAAAATCTTTATCCTTAGTAGCTCAATGTAAACAGGCTTCTTTAAAAAGACATGAATGAAAAGCTTAAAATCATTTTTACTTTCTCAATACTTTCAGGTATTTGTACAGTGGAAAAATTAGATCGGCAATCGAGCGTTCACTGCTTGTTCATGATTGATGAAAATGATTATTTAATCTTACCACATAACTTTTAGTGGGACGGTCATTATTAAATATTCATCTGTACCAATCGGTTTGAATTTTATTTGTAATATTT
Source organism: Vandiemenella viatica (assembly GCA_031002005.1). NCBI lineage: Eukaryota > Metazoa > Arthropoda > Insecta > Orthoptera > Morabidae > Vandiemenella > Vandiemenella viatica. The sequence goes on from CM061920.1 coordinate 159,461,785, forward strand.
GATGTTAAATATCTTAAAATTTGTATACCAATTTGGATGGTCTAACGTGAAAAAAGCGGGGAAACTTTAAAAACTTAATAAGTCCGGAACGGTAACAGATTTACACGAGATTAACATAATAATGTTTAGAACAGTCATCAAGTGCGGTGGTAATTCCTCCGGAATTCATGAGTCAATTGAGCTTTGTTACAGTGAATAAGATTTAGTGAACTCAGTCAACTTGAGACCTTCGTGGAAACAAGTTTCGTTGTCAAATTGGGACAGACATAACATTTGATTTACCAAGATATTAGTATCGCAAACAGATTTAGGTAACTGTTTACAAAATATATAGAGGAAACATGTGACAGTGGTAACGTCACATCCAACTTGCAAGTCAATTTGCGATGGGTCATGTTGACTAAATCCTGCTATTGGACTTTCAAGAAAGTTGTAACAGAAACATACTCTTACTGGATATACTTTAATAAGAAATAGGGAACATGTAATAAATTCAGAAAAAATGTTTTTACGTAAATGAAATAAAATTGTGCTATTTGCCGTTGCACTACCACGTGCAGTTTTGTTTCTTAACACACATATATCTCCATTTTTATTTGCTTTCTGAAAGTTCTTTCAAATCAGTATACCTTCCTCTAAATCCTACTCCATTCTTGCGCGTGGAAAGGAACGAAAACTATCTCATTATCTTCCCCAATAATCTCCTTGGATCGACCTCTATGTAGATACCCACCTCTGAGTTAATACCTACCCCAATCCGAAATTCCGGTAGAAGAATGCGTATTGGTAAAAATCCAATGTAAAAGACAGCACTATTCAATACAGAAGAACAAATTAACCATTTAGCTGCAAAGAAATATTCACGGGTGGCTGTCGGATTGTGTTGTAGAAACACGATATTTCAACAGTTCTTAGGTTCAAATAGCAACAACAACAACTGCCACTCACGTAATTTAAGTAGCATTTAATGTATTATTACAAGTACATTTCTTGTGATAAGCACAAGTATTCAAAAGATTTCTTGGATCTAAATTGTTTCGAAACCGAAATCACAAAAACAGAAATAGTTTAAGGTTAATATTAGATTTGAAGTTACAAAAAAAATCTCAAACACTAAAACTAAAACCGACAAAACTGTTTGGCGGTGCGCTGAACCATTGAGCTTTCGGAATAGGATTTTCGAAAAATTATAATCGTTTTAATATGCAGTTAGTTATCAATCTGTTCCAGCATCACGCATAGACTACTGAATGAAAGCTTATGGTCATCCGTATTGAAGGTCTTACTATTATAAGTAATCTGGCACCGAAGCAAGGAATTTGAATCTGTTCCGGTGTTAAAAAATTTTAACTATAATTTAACATAGCTAAAATTATTGACCTGTTTTGGATGGGATTTTCACAATTTGAAATCAAATATTCTGACTTAAACAGGATATGTGTCTAATGACGTCACAACACGTATAGTCAGAGCACGAAATTAAAAATCTGTTCTGAGAATTAAACTTTCATACTGGTAGAACTAAACAGCCACCAAACCGATTTTAATCATGTTATCACAGCTAAATTCAGAATTTTACTTAAAAACTGAGGTATGCTACTTCACCTTCGGACGGAGGTAATACTGAAATCAGATCAAAACACTACGAAAAAAATTCATGTGATGCTTCCTGAAGCCACCTATCGATACTTTCTCTGAGTGGCGAGTCTTTTAAACAGATGAACGGCCTCAGTATAGCAACGCGTCAGCAGTCGGTCGAGTTAGGTGACAGCCACAATGACGCACAAGGAAAATTCTTGGAAAAATCTCTATTCTGAAAAAACAGGGAATAATTCAAATATTACACAAAGTTTCTGTATTGAAAGACGAATTTAATGTCACATACATCACATCCGACGCGTTCGTTGAAGGAGAAACTAATTTGTATGTGGTCAAAAAGAAACAGAAGACGAATGAAATAAAAGAGTACATTAGTCTGCAGTGCGAACATAACGACAAAAAAAAAAAAAAAAAAACACAAGAACAATAAAAATAAACTTATAAAAATACTAATTTATTACTTCTGTAGAAAAGGACAAGAAGATATTTATGTCACAAAAAGAATGAAAATTCAACGCACAACATCCCTGACTGTTCAAGTTGTAGAAGAAGTCGCTTCTGTTAACAACAGAAAAAATTTAACTAAGCGCGTGTGAATCAACTATCGAAATCAGAAACATAAATATTTTTGGTGCGTAGTAACACTACAAACACAAAATATTTTAGGATGTGTAATTATGCTGACAATATTGTTGTTGACTTTTCGGATAACCAGTATTCGATTTCCTCTCTGAACTGTACAATTTACACTTAATTTTAGGTATTTCTTCTGGTTTTTAAAATATTTTACTTTAGGATGAGCGAGAAGCATAAATGAAATCTATCACAGTGGTCAAGGAACCCCCGGGATAAGAAAGAAGCTGGGAAGGAGAAAACGGCTTGCATATTATCATTTAGCACTTTCCTCTTGTTGGGCTCCTGTGAAAGTTAATTGTCATCGTTTAGTGCAGGTGCAACGTAATCAAAGATTAGGGGGACAAATCGTCAGTACACTTAGGTCCACGAGGCGAAGATGCAGGAAAAGCTAGTAATGATTAAATGGATGCAAGTTCAAGCAACAGGTTGTGGCAAACGGTGGTGCAATTATTGCAATGCATCGATTATAAATTTTGTTTTCCTGGCATCCGTTAATGATCTAATATTAGTCATTTGACGATTATACAAATACACTCCCTACTTCAGTTCATAAATACAGAAATGTGATAGAGATTACAATTTACGAATATCACATATTAATCGCATTTTAGAGAGTATCTTTGGTAGCAAAGAATAAACATGGAGCAGGAGAGCCGACACCAAGCAGAAGACGATGAACATGATAATTATTGGAGAGGGAGAGGCGTGAACAAAATGTCTTGGTGATACGGCCGCAGCTAGAAGGAAAATAGTTGGAACGTATGTGAAAAGGTTATTTGTATAAAAGTTGCGTGTATCTAAAATTCATGGTGAGTAATTTTTAATATGTAGGTAGCTGCGGAACAAGATAATGGAAGGGAAGCCGAGGAGAGATTGCCTATTTTACGGTTATAACCGGAGAGCTGGACTTGAAAGCCATTTATGTCTAAGAGACGGCAAAGAATGTTTCTGATTTTGGCGTGGTGGGAGAGCGGTAACGACCTGGCCTCGCACACAGCAGGAATACCCGTCCGGACATCCAGATGTGGGTTTTCCATGGTTTACCCAAATCATTCCCGGCGAATGCCAGAATGGTTCCTTCAAAAGGCATCACTGAATTTATTTCCATTTCTTGCACCCAGTCCTTTTCCCGTCTCTAATGACGTCGAAATCTTAATCCTGGAAGAAAGTTATTATAGAAGAAATAAAAGTTGTATAATTTTGAATTGGTTAAGGAGCGATGAGCGGTAGTAAACGGTTATTAGTAAGATAAAAAGTTACTTAGTGTTGTAGCTTCCGAGGAGAATGATATATATATATATTTTTTATTTTACATCGCGTAGAACAACATACAGATGTTACTCACCTTTTGGAATACACATAGTTTCACTTGTTCATCAACACACTCGAACTAATTTGGGGCAAGATCTAATATCGTAATATAAACAGACTAGGTGACCCGAGCGAAAGTTTTATGAATGATACACGATCAATAGCGAGGTTGGTGGTTTGTATTAGGATGAAGCAAGAGCTGGCTCATTTGTGGGAATTGTTTATTTGCCAACTAAAACAGGTACTTAGCAAAGCACTTAAAATGTCTTGCGAAAAAATTAGAAATAATTAAATGTTTCCTTAACGTAAAGAAAAATATCCGAAAAGCTCCTTACTCTAACAGTTTATCAACATCTCTGTGACATCAGGTGCTGTTATCTAGCATTAATGTGATCACCCCTTACCGACGCCGGCGAAGCCTGGCGGCTTAACTCTGAACTATCACATACCCGTGACCTTGATTGTTCATAATTTTGCCATTTATTGTTTGAATTTCGAAAAATTCCTTTCTTAATTAATGATGTTACCAAAGCGGAGAACGTATTCTTTAAAATAATACCTCATTTATCGATTTTGGTTAAAAATGAAAGGAGAAAGATGTCTCGTTAAAAAAGAGACACTTTTCAGAAATAATATATGTGATACATACAGTCCACACAATTTTGTGCAAAACAGCTATTTAACTGAGTGCTTGATGTAACCTGTTTGTATCAGAGAATATTCGCGTGTGCGGATGGGGGCTGCATCTTATTGGAAGCCGGGTTTAAGGACCGGCCGCCGCTTTTTATAGCTTCATCGCCGGGCGGTGTCGACTTGCGCGTCTCGAGGGCCCTCCGGCTGCGGTGATCGGACACCTCGAGCACCTCGCCGGTTTCATTTCCGCACGTTCCGCCCGCGCCGTTACGCAGCCCATCTCCACGGGCGACAACAAAACTGCACGACGGAACGGCCTGAGGCGAATGGGACGCGCGGCGACTGGTAACGACTGCCATTCCGGCATCGCAGAAACGGTTAATATTCTCCGTATGAATCGGATCTCGCCCTAAAGCGCCTTCCCTGTTAATAGCTCTTGATTTACCGTCGACGCGGTTCTATGCGCGCGGTGCAGAGATAAAATAATACAATGTGGACGCATCGGTGAGAACTGTGGCGAGGGAGAATTCCGACAGTTGCCGATTTCGCATTCGGCAGTAAAGTGTTGCTTTTAGAGTGGGAATGTTTCACTATTATGAGTGGCCTGAGGATTTTAGAACGGCAATCTTCAGTTTTGTTGCACCCTATCAGAAGCCCATTTTATATCTTCTCTGAAGCACCAACGTGGTCTACAATAAATATTCCTTATATACTGTTTGGAGACTTGATTGTGTTTATATTACCGAGAGTCAAGAAGTTTCTTATCTATAACTTGGTGCAACCATTTTACTCAGACTAACATCCTTTTACGTAAGAACAATGGCTGACTACTAATCCATTTAGGTACAAGGAAATTAAACAATAATCAAGTGCAGAGACGATTTTTTTCATTCATCGAATATACCATTAATACGAGGACTGGATGGATGGTTCTATGGACAGTTTTTGTATGTTACAGTGAGAAATCTACCTATATTTGTTTTTAGAGATTATGGTAATGAAATTTATAAACTAATCTTTCAACGCAAGAGTGAATCTTTCCAGATTCTTCCTGTCACTCAAAAATCACGGCTAATAACATCTTGTAACCTTTATGTTTCTGTACTGTAGAAACATTAAGGTATTTGAGAATCACATTGAAGTTTGTTGCTAACATAGGGGACCGCACCACTTTATTAACCTTCGAGAAACTGGTACTAACCTGTTGAAATTTACATCAGTCGCTTCGTCAACAAGTCCTCTTCGTGTTTTTCGATCACACATTGCGGAAAAGTCTCCAGGAATTTAATTAAAGATGACGAAATATGACAGTGACGCAAAGCCTTTACATGCCGCCAACGTTGAAAAATCAGTGACAGTCTCTTAAAATGTTGATTTAATCCTTTGTTGTGATGCTTTCTTACCTTTTCAGCTCTTTCCGTTGTAAAAAGTCCCACAAAATTGACAAAATGGCAATATTTATCCGAGTTGTAATATGGCGATGCCCTCCATTTTACGCAGCAACGAGCAACCTGAGATTGTCGATTGCTTCCATTGTAAATAAGCGACTGATGTAAATTTCAACAGGTTAGTACCAGTTTCCGGAAGGTCAATAAAGTTTTGCAATCCACCTAACATAGAATGTTATGATCTTGGGGCGTCATAATCACTATTTATTATTCACGGAAAACTAACCGAGTAAAAATGTTGCTTACACACAATGTTTCGACTACTGTATTCTCCGTAGACATCTCCAGGCGATGCGTGATTAGGCCGGAAAATCTGAAGTTTATAACTTGCTGAGAGCAAATTGTTGACTGACTGACATGGCAACGGTGCGGCGTGGGTTGTTACGTCGCCTAACAGCAGTCTCAGACGTTATTAGCACCTAGCGGAATACAAAACACGGAAGGTGTCAGTCAACAATGCGTTCTTGAAAAGCTATAAACTTCGTCTGATCACACTTCGCCTGAAGATAAAGACGGAGAATAGAGTCATAAAAATATTGTGTGTAAACTACATTTCTACTCGATTAGTTTCATGTAAAGATTGTATTAATATATAACGCCGAGCAAATTTTGTTTCATTTATACTTCAATACTGTAGATCAATGACCCGAACGTAATAAAAAATGTAAGTGCGCTTAGGAAACTGGTATGGCGTGATGCTTTACCGATTGTTTGCTGTCATTTACCAGGCCAAGAACTTAAAAAAAAAATTACGTAAGAAATTAGACTTAAGAGGTTATGCTGCTATAATTCTTACATATGTCAAAAAGTTTTTAAAAAATCACGCAAGTAGTGAAAAAAAAATTCTTTTCTCCAAGGAAAGTTAGTATGGATATAATTTCTATAGCTGTTTTAGAATATGGTTCAACAATAACAACAGTAGACAGAACCTGCAAATATCAGGGATCCTCCACAGTACGATCCAGGTGCAAAACAGAAGTGGATAAAATATCTCTAAAGAATGGAAACAGGTATCTTTCCAAAACGTGTCCTTCAGGATCAACCCAGACGAAACATTAAAATATACAATACCGGGACTTAATACATGGATGAAGAAAATGATGTTAAAATATCATGAATTGACAGGTGACATTAATCTAGGAAGCCATAGAATCAGATGGTTATAAGAATCTAAGATTTCGGATATATCCAATATTTACTTTCCACACTGTAAACATGAGAATCTTCGTTTGGCGTAATAAAACACAAGATTGTGGTGAAACCAACACAATAGAAATATTTTGTGGTGTGATGATAATCTTTTCTATGCTGGTAATAAACAGTGTTTCTTATCATAATGATTCGATTACAGTTTACTCGACTTGAAAGAATGGCTCTTATTCTGATTATCAACAGAGTAATCAATGAGAACTATTGAGCATATCTGATTATAGTGGTGGAAAGCTATACAGCGGGTACAATATACATGTACCAAAGAAAATAAATTTCACTGGAATATTAAAATGTCAGCTAAACAAAGCTGTAACGTGTTTTTGGGTTTCTGCGCGAAATTAATTGTTTTTTCGAGGCCAAACAAAAATTTTAATTCCTCTTTCAGCTGTCCTGTTTTGTGTATGGTTTGATATTAATTTGTCCATCACATCGACGTATTCCCTAGAAAATGTATGTCATCGCGCGAATGAGACTTCAACGAGTCATCACATTTTCGACCAAAGTATATTGGCCACAGTCTGCAAATGTTTTAAACTAAACGGACGCAAAAAAAATTGGCATGGATCAAAACAATACTTCATGAGTTTGGGAAAAATATGTATACACCTTAAAGATGTGTTACATAGCCTTATAAATGTGTTACGTAATATGAAGAGAAATTCTGCTGCCAATAAATAATACTGATAAAATTTGGACAAATCGAGAGTGTTTTTACTTCTATAACAGAGATATATAAAAATATACATTACTAAAATCGCTCTGGTACAGTTACTCAACAAATACTGTTCATACTCGTAAAGTACTAAATGTTAATCATATAAAAGTTTGTTAAGTAACTGGGATACTACAATCGTCAAATCAAGTAGAAAGGCAACATCTTTCTAATCTAATTTCTCCTGTTTGATTAAAGACCTTTTGCTGAACAAAACATTTTGTATCTCAAGAAAATTTATCAGTCATCTAAGCATTAAAGTATATGAAATAAATCTTTTTTAAATGTCAGGTGTTTCCAACAATTATCTGCACCATGATCACTGAATGTAAAGTCAGTTTCTCATCACGCTGGTATAAAAAATGAACGAAATATGCTGAACAGGTAGGTCAGTTCTAAATACAACTCTGACAGAGAATAGTTGTTACTCGTACCTTTGATACACATTAAATCTTATTCTATTTTGGCTTACCGTTTCACAAATTTATTGATATAGCTGCCAAAGATGACACTTTATGTCTTATACATTCAGGCGAAAACAGTAAAATGAGAAGTTTTAAATGAGCAGCTGCAGGTTTTATACTGAAAGATAATAGTATATTTGAATTAACCAGTCGCGACTTTATAATAGTTAACTCCTTGTGGAGAAAGCCTGTGGTAGTCTTAAATTTCACATAATGATATAAGATAACATTATTTCTTTTAATATGTTTCTTCTTAATTTTGAATCACGTCCGTTAACACGTTTTTGAATCGTTCTTCACTGTGTAGTGTATATTCCTTAAAGATGTGGTATATAACCTTATAAAGTTATAAATATGTTACGTAATATGAAGAGAAATTCTGCTGCCAATATACAATATAAAAAATAACACAGTATTGCTATGATGGTATAGTTTGATTTTAAGCTGATATTAAGCTCGCAAATGGAACATGATTACGCAAATAATACATTGTTGGGGAGGCACTTTGGTCAAAATTGTACTCTGGAATGTTGGCTTGCACATAATCACTTTTTGTCAAGGAACCGAACCATGGCATGGGGCTGAGAACACTAAAAAAATTGTGAGAAATTCTTGCAGGAAAGTCTAGTGTAAGTTGGCTACCATAAATCCTTTAAACATAGAACTGGCATATTTTCTCTGTTTCATCTTATGAACACTGAAAGGCCTTGCTTAGAAAAACTGAGTTTATGAGACTCGACTAACACTGTGTATACATTTTTCACAAGTGAAAAAAATAATCCGAGCTTACGGTAGCTGATGAGGAATGCTGCAGTACTGAGGAGTGCGCACGCTTCATCCCGCAGCGTAATGAGGCGCGGGTAGCGGGAAGCAAGGCGCAGCCGTGATGGCCAGATTAGCGGCGTCTCGAGTCCTAAGGGAGTCGTCTGGATTAGTGGGCGCCCAGGGACACGCCCGCGGTTATGAATACGGAATGCTGTCTTACGCGTGACGGCTCAAGGGCCGCAGCGAGGACCGGGATGTCGATCCGCCTCTTACGCAACAAATTAAGTGTACAAGCATACCTTAAATTAGTTCCGTATTTGGTCGGACTGTATATATCTCAGCAAATTAAATTTTAACATCAAATATGAATTCAAACATCAAACCATACAGGAGTTGGAGGGGGTGCGGAGAAAGGCTGCTAGATTTGTCTCGGGAATTTATCAGAATATAATCAGTAACTGATATGATAAAGAATGGAATGGTATTCATTGGAAAACTGTAGGAGGTTCGTGGGTGTGTACAAGGCGTGGACTTGGTGTAGTTACGTTGTGTCATTTGACGTCGTGAAGCTTCTTGCATGTGGAGAGTGGGCAGCTACGTAAACATCACAGGGGTTTGTTGACCGAGCTCCACGCTGCTGCCACAACACGCCTCTCCCACTAATTGCAAGCTGTCGTTCATTGCAGTCTCCCAATTATTCTGAGTGAATGAAAATTATATTTGTACCTTCAAAGAACCATGAAAGTGTTCGAAAAAATTGGATGTTTAAATATTTTGGAAAAATATAAAGTTAAATCATACGCTGTTACCACAATGTAGAAATGAAAGAACATTCATGGCATATGGATTTAATAACAGTAAGCAGTACTTTTTTTTGTAAAACAGAGATTGAAATGGCCATGTCTTGTGCTTCTTTGAGCTGATAGATTATCGGCATTTTTTGTAAGACAGAGGTTAAAATTGTCACTTCTCGTTCTTGTTTGAGTTGATAGATTATCGAGACTTGGTGTGTGTAATATAGGTATAATGTCATCATTATTTTACGAAAAGTCATTGCTGGTACTGTATCCATCATGTTTTAATATTGGTAGCTGACGTATAATTTATTAGAATAAAATGTTCTTCTATGCTATCATCATTCTATTGCACCTCCTGGGGAGCATCCGTCTCCACACATCGTACCACAGCACTGAGACATGTGTATTCTGTCTGGGTGAATAATACCCACACCAAAAAGATTGACATGGTTTTAAACCAAAAAATGCGGATAATTAGAGGATGTATCAAATCCTCCACTACATTGTACTGGCTGCCCGTTTTGAGTAACATCGAACGGCCTACGTACGATAAAACGACGCAATTACCTAATTGCCCAATATAATAAGATCTGTCATAACTTGGATCTCCCCATCCACGGTGACATGGAAACCCAATTTCAGAGACTTATGCGTAAAAACTGCAAAACAACTTATATCTAACGATTTTAACGGGAGAGAAGCGTGGGGATTAGAGTAGATACCCTCAGCCCCACCAGGATGGCACTCCCTGTTTGACAGTCAACAGACACTAAAGCCAACCTCCCCTGTAAGACCTGGGCAGTTCTCAACAGAGGTCTGGCTATGGCAGATCTGCTTTATCTCTTTGCACATGAGGAATCAGAGATTCACCGAATTGTGACTGTGTTGAGGTAGAACAAACCATCCGTCACGTGACCTTTGATTGCCAACTTCGATCCTTCAAGGGATTACCGAGTGACTTCATAGACATATCAAATGAAGCATTATATTGGCTTCGCTATGTCGATTTTGTAATTTAATGTAAAATTTTACTAGTGTGAAACAATTGTACAGGGTGATTATAATTAAAGTTTAAGTTTCAAAACGCTTTAAAAAACGAACCACTTATTAGAATGACGTCAAAATTGAACGGAGTATTACTGAAGAAGGGGGAAAGAATATGAACAAAAAAATAGTTCCAAATTTTAGCGACAGATGGCGCCGTAAGCATCAGAATTTCGTCTACAAATGACAAATCGTAAAACATATCCCGTCAGATGGAAATGGGCTTCGTTTGTCCAGATAATTTTCTACGGACGATCATTGTCCACTTCCATGCGAGCAAGAAATTCCAAATCAAAACCCTCTCTTGCTGGCAGGTCAGAAGGAAACAACTCCTGCACATGGCAAATTTTGTACGGATGGCATTGCCGGATGTTTCGCAGAATGTTACGCATCGTGCTCACAGGCCGGCCCAGTGTTCGGGCAGTTCTCCGTGCACTGCATGGCTGCACACCACTGCTCGACGCCTCCTGAACCGCCGAATCACATCTTTTCCTTGCTCTACCAGACTGCACATCAAACGAACCTGAATTTTTTCACCAGACCCATGGCAGTCATCGGTCCAGCGCCTTTTTTCATACCATTGAGGGTCCTGAACTTCTGCAGAGCTACTGGTGCAGAATCACCGTTCATGTTCTTTCGCCCTTCTTCAATAATACGCCGATCAATTTTAACGTCATTCTAATCAGTGGTTCGTTTTTAGAGCGTTTTGAAACTTAAACTTTAATTATAATCACCCTGTATATAATTGTTTTATTGATTATGTGCTATGGCCTAAGCTAAATAAAATAAATAAATAACTGATTCTTGCTGTATACACTATGAAGTCTTATATAACAACCTCTCCAACGTTCACCTATTCTGTTATATGTATTACATCTCCACTGCAACTGTGAAAGTTATGTTAAAAGATCTCAACAGAACATTGCGATGATGAAGGTGTAACTTTAAAAATGAAGTACAGTGATTATCACTCCGCATTGAATAATGTGTGTTGCGATATTTTGTAAATTCAGCATCACATTCAGATATGATACTCAAACCCGCCAGTGCGCCCCAATACAATGGGACCAGTGTCGCGTACTGTACTCCGGCAACCACCTGTCCTGATTGCGGATTTTAGGCGATTTTCCTGAGTCAACTAGGCGAATGCTGGGATGGTCTCCGATCTCTGACTCATCAACTACACATTTCTCAAACAAAAATACACGTATCATAGAAGACATACGTTACACAAATCGCAGGAAGATTCAAACACTTAAGCTAATCCCCCATTGCTCCAAGAACCGACAATACCTGGTTCTAACTACCCACTGGAAATTTAGACAAATTCTTAATCACAAACTGTGAAGAGGATGAGTAACATGTTTCCCTGCGGCAGGGGCATTTTTCAACAAAATATTGCGCCATGTCACAAGGCCAGGAGTCTGATGAAGTGGTTCGAGGAACACATTGGCGAGATACAATTGATGTGTCGGCCCACAACTCGCCAGATCTGAACCCGATCGAACACATCTGGTATGATTGCCATAGCTCATAGCACCACTACTCGGAATTTACAGGATTTAGGTGACTCTTATGTGCATATGTGGTGCCAACTCCCTGCAGCTACCTACCAAGGCCTCATTGCTCTCATGCCAAGACGCGTCGCCGCTGTTATCCATGCCAAAGGTGGACATACTGGCTATTAGGTAGGTGGTCATAATGCTCTGGCTGATCTGTGTAAGTTTCTGGCTTTTGGTCGTCTATGATATGAACTGGTTGGTGTTGATTGCTATTATTTTTTTTCTATTTTTCTGTTCCGTTCTTGTTAATACTGTCGTTTGTGATTCTAACTATTGCAACGCTTTTTGATACGAAATTAATAGATTACCTTTTCGAATTAGTGTATTCTGCAACTGGTAAAATTCTTTAATTGCAATACCGTCGCGTATTCCGCAGGTGTAGCGACAGGAGCGCGGAAGGTCCATTCAGGACAAACAGTGGCGCGTGCGCACACAGAGTGATATGAGGCAATAGCCGGTCGCAGCCTGTGATATGCAGATGCGGGGGCGGGGCTGCTTTGTGCCCTGCCCGCGCCAATCAGGCCCGGCGGCGCAGGTGCCCGCAGCTTGTCAACAGTTAGCGGCTCAGTGACGAGACGGCCACTGGGCTTTTACACATCACAAGGGAAGCTGAGCAGATAACTCCAAGGAGTGTTGTGGTAATCGGAGGTCTGAGTGCCAAACGGGCGTGGTCAGTCAATTTTTAATCATCATCATCCTCATCAGTGTTCTGCCCTAACACAGGTTTTTAGGTGGTAGCTCTCTTGTCTCTTGTCCCTCCTCTTCAAGTCCATGGAGTTTTCGTTTCTCTTGATGTCATCTATGACCCTGTACTTCATTTTTCCTACCATTCTCCCCTCACAACTTAGTTTATAGGTTCCCAAACAAGGGGGCGCGAAGACATTTCAATGCGGGTAGCACGGGGGGCTATGTAGATACAGCAAACTTGTGCTCTACAGATCTGCACAGTCTCAAGTACTAAATCTCCTTCACCGCCTCTTATAGTTGACAATCTTAATTCGAACATTACATATGTAGTTAGTGTTCTCTCAGATATCAGTTTTGGTATTTAAAAGTAGGCATTTATCTTATCAATCATACAATTGTGGGGAGGAGGAGCCGTGTAAAATTTTCTTTTGATGGAAGGTGGCATGCCGAAAAACTTCGGTAACCCCTAAACTACTCCTTCCAAGATGTATGTTAACAAGCACTCCTCTCCGACGAGTGCCTCGGCCATTTTTCTTTCTTTCTCTTTTAACTTTCAGTGGATTCCTCCTCTCAGAGACCCTTTTCGGCACTTGAACATTACTTATTTTTTCCAACCAAGTCTATTTTCCTCCACGTCCACATCTCAAACGCTTCTTTCAGTTTTTCGTCCTCTAATCTCAGTGCCCACGGCTCTGTCCCATTAAGTGACAAACTCGAAATGTGGTTTTTCACTATCCTTTCGAATCAGTTAATTTTTAAAAATGCGAAAATTCGTGTAGACGCGGTTATGGGGTGTGCAATGCGTCGTTTCTGTTTTATACAGAGTGGACGGGAAGTAGCTCCAAAATAAAAAATCGAGTCTGCTGCCTCAGTACTTACCAGAATAAGCGACCTTTTGCGGTTTTCCTGTGGAACCTCGTTGTCTGTTGTCCAACAGACAACCGAACAACCGAAGGACGCGAAAGAGCACCAAACACGACATAAACATACCAGCTGGCCCCAGAATGATGAAAACGCACAATAGTGTAAATACGATACAGACAAACTAAGCTTTGTATAAAGAAACGGAGATGCGCAGCTGCATACCATACTAAAAAATGTAAATAATTCGTCCCTGATGATACCTTGATGAGAGGTGAAACGCGTACGACGCAGCAATAAATAAAGTAAACAGTTGCATTGGCGTGTTCATTCAACTAGTAATTATGATTTTAATTGTTTAAGTTTTGTTATAATTCGAGAAACGTCGGTCGGAAGTCTTTGAATTATTCTGGAATTTTCTATGATAGCTTGTATAAACGATTGGAAGAGACGAGTTTTCTGTGATATGTATTCAATATTCAAAGAGTTTGTTATCGTTGGAGCATTTGTGTACGTTTGCATCTATTGTCATTGGAATTTGATTTCTTAAACGAAAATAAACAAAGCTGAATCTAAAAGTTTATCTCTGGCTAGTTATTTTACATTTCATTAATAAAACTAAATACCTTACAAGACGTCACATTGTTGTAGAAAGAAAACATATGAACTAACCGAAATAGTGAACCGAAAACGTACTATTGCAGCTTCAGTAGTTACTTGAGGAGAAGAAGATGGGGAATTTATGAGTGTTGTGATTACAGTGAACAACAAACATATAATGTCTGATAGTATTAAGACGTTATTGCCATAATACAAGAATTATACTATGTTACATACTTATTATTTTTCAAAGGTCCCACCACAAACTTTTTAAAGTATTTTTTGAGTGAGTAATAAATATATTGTGGACTCTGTCAGTGAGCATAATGCCCCACTGCAGACATTCCCGCAAAAGTGTTGCTTTGAATATGGCGGTAACGACTAACAAACGTTATAGTTTTATTTTGTCTCATAAAAAAAAAAAAAAAAAAAAAAAAAAAAAAAAAAAATTGTTCGTATTTGTTTAAGGTTAACCTACTTAATTCTCTCATCAGAAACTACCATTCGGAAAGGTATACTATCTGAAACCTGTGGTAATTATCTACTGACATGAATTGTGGAGGTATATTGCAGATATAATCAATATTAGCTTCCTGGGGATAATAATATGATGTTTATTTTGCCTCAACTCGAGCTTGAAGGTTGAACCGGTCCTACATTTTCTGAGTTTACACAACGCGTTGCATTACCTTTCACAAACAGTTAAATGTTTACAGACGTACATTTTTAATGCTACCGGTATTTGGCCTCTCGCTGTATTGTAGCAAAAGAGTAGCAGTACTGACTGAGACATTAGATCCAATCAGTTTTCTTACACCGATAGTGAAGAAATACAAAGGACTGAAAGTTTTTGAGGTCGATCGGTTTCGTAAACGGACAAAAACTAGTATTAAAGAATCTCATACAATCTTTAAACATTATCGAAACATTTATTTCAGATATTGTGTTATGTTTCCATGACTAAACAACTTTGAACTTAAATGATCAGTTAAGAATTTTAGTGAGCAGTAATTCTTGTAAACTAAAGATTTTCAAACTTCACCGCTTTTCTTTTTCCTGTATCAGAACATATTGTCAGATATTTGAAAGAGGGGAATACATCGGTTTCAGTGGTCGTTAACTTGAAAACTGTAGGCAGCTTAAAATAGTTTTAGGATTTTTGCACCTGCATTTCCTATTCACCATCCTGCTGAATTTAGGAAATGCACTGCCCCAGTGGTTGTAATGGATTTATCGTTGAGTCACGACAATGGTCATAGCGCCAATGTTATAAGGCGGCTGAAACGAACGGAACTTTCTTATGGATGTAGATCTTGTTCAAAAGCATCCTCAATATTTTAAATGTATTCTGAAAAATAGGAAAGTTTCTGAATTGACTGTTGCTCCATAGCAGCACCTCCCACCAACATTACAGAAATTAAAAAGTGGACGGGATGAGGCAGCAGCTTTAAAATATGCAAATACGGTTTTTAAAAGGCCCAGGTAAACTGGGCGGCCATTTGAGTTGCATTAATATGTAAGTAGCAGTCGGCCGCCTTGCGTGACGTCATGCCAGGCAGCGCCTTGTGATCGGCGTGGTACGCTGTCCCGCGACACAAACTTGTATACCCATGTCTCTTATCTAAGAAGCATCCATTGTTTCATTATTTCTGAAATTTTCTTTTTATTCTTTTACCGGAGTTGATGTAATTCCCTAAGTTATTGACATTATTTTGTTACTTTACTGAAAGATATTATTGCATCATTCTTTCAGGAAAAGTATCCGGTATAGTTTCTGTCACATTTTCTCTTTACATTGAACCAACGTACGTTGAACATGTTTCTGCTTCTAGCAATAGAGCTAATTATTATTTCAGATACCTGGGGGGGGGGGTAATCTGAAAAAAAAACTGAACTGATTTCTCATTTCATTTAGACTGCTTGGTATTTGTAACTTACTTGTTACGTCATTGTTTCCAAAAAATAAGGTGAAAAATAGCCTTGAATTTCCTTGAAGGCGGTATTCCTTATATGTGCTTAAAGTAAAAGAAAATGAATTCCTCACAAAGTTTGAAACTAACGCCTGTTGAAGAATGTTTATTAAATCAAAATTTCAACATTCACATTGCTCTGGAAGTATACGATCAGTGAGGAAATGTGAATCTCTTAAAATCTGTAGGCACTAAGTAAATATAATTGCTTTATAAATAGCGGTTAAGCTTTTCCGTAAAACGTCTAAAACTGAAATTCATACTATCGTGAAAAGATGAGGAAGACTGCGTTGTGTATTGTACTGCAGTAACGGAACATTTGAATTTATCCTTAATTTTTATGAACAACTCTCTTTTTGGTCGAAAAATATTGAAGTCATTTTTACAGAACGTATGTTTTAAAATGTAGGATTTTTATAATTATAAAATTAGTTATTTTTTCACCCTTCCGTTTGTTCATTATTTTGGATATAATGTTTTCGACTGATCAATTTTATGCGTTAAGCATTTTAGAAGATTCAGCTACAATACCTTAATACTGTAAATAGTTTAAAAATAAGATGCCTGGAAATATGTAGCGTTAATTGTTGTTTAAAGTATTGTAAGATGGCATGAGATAATAGTACGAAAATTACGTTTGTGAGCATAGGTAACATAAATAAAACTTCTATGATTTTAAAGACTGGTAGACGGAGTTACGTAATGTGCCGTTATTTTAATTTCTTTCGTGCCAAGGTGTTGAGTTTAACCTGAAATTGGAACTGCGGAGCGTACCTGAAAAAGTAAATTTTGCCCCAGATGATAATCAGATTAAATCCTCCAAAACATATGAGATTCGAACTAGACCATTCAGTTTTTAAGACTGGCACCTTTAAAGTGTACGACAAATCAACCATCAAACTTGAAAAAGAAATTGGAGATCTGTCTACTGTCAAATATTATTACAGTTTGGATTTGTGCTAAAAAAATAAAAAAAACCTATTCTCTAATGTGCTGTAGGAAAATAAGATTTTTATCTAAATGACTTTCACTTTAATGGTGTGGTAGATTCAACACATCGACAAATTAATGCTAAAATCTAAGAGAATCATCAAATAAACACAGAACTATTTTTTTGTACTTATAACCGTAAAACGTGGTACGTATATCCAGTTTATTTGCTGTATAATTGTAGGAAACAAGCGCAGAGTCTGTCAACCCGAAGACGTTGCTATCAAATACGATTTTATTATTTGGCAATATTTTCTCTGGATTCCACAATCACATGAAATAGCTATTTATCTCTCGTAACCGTCATTTTTCAGTGAAGCCTAGGAAAAACTTTCGAGGTAATAAATATTAGCAGGAACTTGACATATAAACATAACTCCATATAAATTTTACTGCAGATCTAGTACTAAAGTTCCGGAACACTTCTCCTTGAGGAAATATTTAAACAAAAAAAGTATTATTGTGTAAAAGTATGTCCTCTGTTTCTGGAGGCAACAGTTACTTTATTGCTGTGGTTTAGTGTCTCGATGGATTTTTGCTGTCAATACTTCTTTAATAATAGCTGACACGTATAGCAAACATCGTCATTTGTGATTGGAGTTGGAAGTTGCAACAATGATTTTGCTGATTAGTTTATTGTTAATAGAAATTTAGTGAAGAGTATGGTGGACATGAAAGTGGTAGGTCTAAAGATGGTCTTCATTTATTCTTAAACTGTTTTTTAATTTTTTAAATCATCTAAAGTAATACTGATTTCAACTAGGCGGCAACAGTAATGATTTTGGAGAGGTTATTCTGTCCTTTGATATGCGATAACTGAAAACAAAGTTCACACTCAGCCACCATATTGTTTAACAGGAAGGTAGAGTCAAATAACAAACACTACCATTCTTTAATACTTGTTGGACTAAACTTATTAAATAAATTGTAGTAATAATTATTAGCTGATAGTTCAGAGTACCAGCTGATTGAAATTAAAATAAAGACCTGCATTATTATATTAATGATATCTAATAGGCTACATTATTTCTCCGTAAATTTTAACATCTTTTGCTGGATACCTAAGATAATGTCTTTGTCAACATTTTAAATAATAACTTTCAAAAAATACTTTATAAGCAGAAGCATTAAATAGCGCGAAAAATAATCCACTTGCGAATTGTAGGCCTATCTGCTGACAGAACCTTGCAACTACTAAACGTGAGGTACAGATCTTGCAATACCTCATTAATGTAGAAATACTATGCGATGTGTCCCTAGTAGTTGAGTGTTAACCGACAATTGCGCATAAATTTTTAGTTTCATATTCGAAAGAATGGACTGTGAAAAAGTATAATTTACTATGGAATTATCAAGATAACATGAAGAAGTTTTGTATTATTTCTGGACTTTTGCATTTATCTCAGACAGTCACATACAAAGTTGCTGATTTTGAAGCGTATTATAATGAGTATTAATATTTTGTTTCATCACTGTTTGTCATATTAGTGTAAGTTGTGTAAGTTTAGTGAAAGTAGTGTAACCATAACAATGTTCTTTTAACTAATTATAAAATGGAAGTCTTCCATGAATGGTAGTGTTTTTTTAAAAATCTGTTACGTCGTCAGATAGGTGAAATAAAGTAGTTTGATGAAGTTTAATTGACCCTTGCCTATACTCTGAACCAAATATATTTTAACAACAAAATCTTCTCGGGTGTCCAGCCGGATGGTGGTGTAAAAACACGACGTTTCGACAGCTGACTCTGCTGTCTTCATCAGGTATATCTGATGGACATCCGAGAATATTTTGTTGCATCGAACGTCGGAAAGTCGCTACTCACGCAAATATATTTTATTACTTCAGATTATTTAAGTTTTATTCAGTTTCACAAAACTTAGACTTGTGTGTCGGACGTTCCAGAAATCTGTTCGTTCAATCGAGTGGAAATATTGACCGATTACGTAAGCTCAAAAGTTCGGGACCGTGACTAATACCACGCGTTGAGGAGAGTTCAATGCAGCAAACGAGTGGAGATCCCTCCCTCACTTGATTCTGATTTGCGGAAGTGACGAGTACTTCCAGCCTCGGGCCGCCTACCGATCGATATTAACCAGTACCTCCCAATACACGTCTTAACCGTCTGACTTAACTTAGAAGTTTACCAGCGAGAGAACCTTGTCACTCTGTAAGGATACAAGGTATATCTGTGCCGAAGTGTCACGTGACGAGTTTCGTCAGTAGGCAGGAGAACTCGAGAGTGAGCGGGCGCGATTGCCGGGAGGCGAGTCGTGTTCTATACGCGGTCCCGACAAAACGCGAAGTGTGAGTTAATTAGTGCGGGTTATTAAATAGTTCAGAACAGTGAAAGTAGGCGGTGAAAATAGAAAAGACAGCCACTTCTTTGTGAGGAACAGTGTGTGTGATCTCGGGTAATTAATAACTATTGGTGGTCGAACTCATTATCGAGCCGGTGGAAGTGTTAACGAACGCAAGAACCTGCATCTTGGAAATACGAATCTCCGTTATAAAAATTCACGGTCAAATTGTAAAGTGGTAGTCACAGCAAACATTGAAGACGATTAAAAGTATTTGTTGTCTTGCAGCAGCTTTTGACATATTATTTGAAACCTAAATATTTCATAACATTTTCCAACATTCTGTTGGTGGTGACCAGGTCCGAACTGTGCAAAAACTATAAACGATATTATAATATGATTAACATCCATGGGGATATATTTCTCATTTATATTTTACAACTTGTCACTCGCTTTACTTACGACGCTTGAAGTCCACATCTGTAATTAACTTGTAACTGTTTTTTTTTTTTTTTTTTTTTTTTTTTTTTTTTTTTTTACATATGACATTACGCCTCGTCGACGTTATTAGAGGTGGGATGGAATTGAAGGCAAGGAACGGGAAGGAATTCGGCCATGGATTTCTGAAGGAAGCATCCCGGCTTTGGCCAGGAGTGATTTGGGGAAATAATGGAAAAACCCAAATCTGGATGCCCGACTGGGATTGGAACCGGCGTCCTCGCGAATGCGAGGCTAGAACGTTAACCACTCACCCAGCACCATCGGTAACTGCATTCGTATCTATGTTGCAATAAACAGGCACTCGCGGCAGATTTACTATTTCATTATAGTGGAACAGAACAGTATGACTCCTCCGATCCAACGCAACCCACATACAGATGTCAATTAGCAAAGAAGAGCTGAAGACTCAAGAATAAAGAGGCTACGCCGCAAGTATGTAGGAAATTAATAAGGAAACGCATTTAATGGTATAATTGAATGCACACGACAGCCATCCAGAAGATAGAGACCTTAAATAAATATGCAGGCTTACTAATAAAAGTGTCAACACAAGTATTTGCCAGCAAAACAGAAAAGACAGGGATGTGCGGCAGCGTTGTGGCTGGCAGCAGGTGCGAGGGCTGATCCCGACGGTCGTTACTGCTGCGCCAAGGCGACAGTTCCCGGCTGCTGTAAATCACCTGCTGGCTGGCCCTTACCACCTAACGACTCGTCACGCCCTACACAACACTCATACCCGCCCTCTGTGCGGTGTTTCCCAGTCACATATTCTGTTTTTGTTATTTTGGAGCACGATTGTTTTATAAAAAATCCATTAGACTCGTCTCCTAGTCCACCGCCATTTAGCAGAACTTGTAGACGGTAACAATCCTGCCAACATCCTACAATGCAGGTATTAGCGTGTCCTCACTTTCTGCCAATACCTTGTTTTCTTCAACCAAATCTCTATTGTTTTCACCACTTCTTTTCTTTTCGGCCAGTGTGAATCATCAGAGAGGGGATGAGGAACTGAGTTCCTGCTTGAAGTCTAACCGGGCCTGCTGGGTCTGTGTACTAATGTATTGGAGGAACGTCTTGTGCTGCCACCTGTCTGCCAAACGTGTAACTTTGTATCGTATATGATAAGTGTTTTTTTATGAAATGTTTAGTGGAGCTTGGAGACCGTCCCAGCATTCGTCCAGATGAATGCGGGAACTAGTCGGTACGGAAGGTCCTGGGTTCGTGTCGGCTCTACTCGACACCTCACTGCACTGAGCCACATTGGCTGATTCGTTCTTTTTATTTTTATGGTTTTATATTACAGTTTTCTTCTTATTTATTTGACAGGCTGTGTTGTGTTATTTTAAAGATTACTTGTTGTATTACTACGGAGCTCTCCCGCCAATCTTATTTCTCTCTATATAGGTAAAAAACGTAAAAGAGAAAACGAATGATGCAAACTGAGAAAATTTTGTATAATTCTTTTTTTTTTTAAAATACGGTCCAAAATTAAAACATCCTAGAACGAATCTTTTCTTGAAGTTGTATGTGTTATGCTTTTAATATGAAATGGAGAAGAAAGAAATTCTTGCTACAGCACGGTTATAAAAGTTTGAGTTTTAACGGAGGAGGAGAAACACAATAGATCAACTTTTCTCGACCGGGTGTAACGAACATACAATATGTGGTCCGCAGATAGAACATTAAAAATTAAATTCTTACTGAATTATAGGTATCATAACAATAAATAAATTAGTAAATGTTGCTCACATAAAATAGATATCGTACTCGTTCTGTGTAAGGCTGTAAGGGAGTGTACGCTACAAGCGAAACTTTCGAAAACGCATAAATATTTCAACGACCAGTGGAAACCTGCCGTTTTCTCTTCAAAATATGAACATAGGACTGCATTGCTATTATAACCGTCTGCTCAAATATGTTTCCAGAGAGCAGTGTTGCTGTTCGTTTTATGAGATCCTTCTTATAGGTACGTGGCATAAGGGACCACCGTATGTGCAGATAACTATTACTAGGTTTCATTAATAATAAAAATATAAGTAAAAATTATCCTAATATAAGTTAGTGGTCCGCTGATTTAATTTTGACATTTTATTTGTTTCCGGAATGAAAATTGCTGAAAAGAGCTTCTATAGATGATTCATGCCCAGGATTTACAATAAGGATATCTTTTTTTTCTTTTTTTTTTGGTTCCGGGGAAGTTCAGTTACAGAATTCCAAGAAAATGAGTGAATCTGTCACTGTCTGGCATATCATACCATTATCGTGAAAAAAATTGGAACCAATTTTCAGGGGAAAATTAAGAGTTTGTTTCATCAAGTCTAAAGTGTGTCATTGTCGTGTCTAGAGTTCGTGAATGTCTACCCATTTCGATCCTTAAGAAATTCCTGCATGGAACAAATTTCAAGTCGGATGGCAATATCATGAACTTTCACCTCATTTTTGGATACTGTTGGGAAATTCTTTTATTCAGGTACTACAAACGCTTTGGAACATCGTCGGAGGAAATGTATAGAAGTCACAGATATTACTTTGTAAAATAGACCAAAGTTTCTCTTTCAACTAACTTACGTGTCGACCGTCGTTTGTTCTCACATGGTCAAGGTGTAGTCAAATTACTGTCTCTGATCGTCTTAGTTTATTCCATCGTACTTTCTGTCTACCCTTGTTCAAATTTGTATTACCTTTTAGATTTGTTGCTCTTACCTTTTTTAACTGTCATTAAAAAATTTAAATTAGAGTAAGTAAATTTTTTGCGAGGATTTTATTTTTGCATCACTGATCGCAATGTGCCATGAAGGACACAACTCCAACACTTTAAGAACCTCTCAGTTCACAAAACTAGTAAGAAAAACGGTGCACTAGCTAAATGGTTGCCCAATATGAGGCTTTATATCTAAATGAATGATGGCTCAATCTAGCATGTCCCACAGAATATGCATTCCAACACTCTTAAATCGTTTTCAGATCATGAAACATAGAGGAAGAAACGGAAAAAATTCCGTCTTTGGTGTCTTAACGATATTTATTTGATATAATAGTATAATTAATACCCCTGTGCTTGTACGAAGCTCATACAAGCTGTCAAGATGGAAAATATTCCGTCTTTGGTGTCTTAACGATATTTATTTGATATTTTTATTTATTTTTTTATTTTAATGGCATTTGGTTAGAGACCATACAGCCAATCTAATTTTTACAAAGCTTCTTACATCCATTTGCGTAACTTATCTATTTACACATTTCCTTATCAACTTATTACAATCTTGTGGAATGTATATGCTATTTACAATATTCAAATTTCAAGTGCCTTCTTAAGTACCATAATCTAAAAAGCGTTGCTAGACGATACATACAACTAGACTTAGTAATCGGCGGTTCTGTATATCCATTATTTTCTATTGATTAGTCTAAATCCCGTATTTCTTTGACAAATAATCTGTAGAGGGTTGATCTATCTGGTGTTGGCCTCAATCGGTAGATTGGTGAGGATACTGTTAATTTTGCCAAGCTAGTTGTTGTGCGCGGAAGTGGGGTTGTGCTGTGGTTTGGGCTTTAGGTTTGAAGTATAGTCATTTCCTGTTTTAACTTACAAGATTGGTTAGAATTCTATCCCTCCATCTTTTAAGTATCTGGCGAGGATGCTAAGTACTACTTTGTTGTTGCTGGAAAGTAGGAGGGTTACGTTTGTCGGAAAGGGGAAGCCGTTCTTGGCAAGATCTTTCATCATTTGGTCCTGGAGTTGTTGGTATTTATTGCATGAAAAAATTATGTGATTGATGTCTCCTATTGCCTGGTCTGAGCAGTCGCAGTATGGGGAATCTCTCAACCCTATTCGGTGTAGGTGGCTGGGGAAGTTACCGTGGTTAAACGGGCTCTCGATATCGTAGTGATTAATCGTCTGCTACTGTTCCAATTGTAAAACCAAGGTTTTGGAGATATGCTCGGTTGAATGGTTGCATAATATGAGGCTTTGATTTTTGAGGAGATCGTCCATTCCTCTTGCCATTTTTCCTTGGCTCTTACTTTGATATTATGTGTTATATCCGAGATCGGGAGTTGCATGTTGATTACCTCTCCCTCATGGATAGCTTGTTTTGCCAGGGCGTCCACCCGTTCGTTATGCTCGATGCCGCTGTGAGATGGGATCCACATCAGAGTAGTCGTAATGCCAAGTTCCCGGTTCCGTTTCAGTTGTTGTAGAATTTCCAGTAGAATAGTTTGAGTATGGCTATTCCACGTAGTATTTTGTAAGCTCTTTAGTACACTGAGGGAGTCCGTCAGGATGACGACTTTGTCCATCTTGGTACTTTGGCTATATCTGATGGCTTCCAGCAGGGCTTTATTTGATATAATAGTATAATTAATACCCCTGTGCTTGTACGAAGGTCATATAAGCTGTAAAAATGAGAGAAATAGTGTGAATTGATTGATTTACTTCACTTTACTGATAGCTACATCGCGAGTAAGATGTCATTTTCTACGTGGATACTGAGATGAAGTTCTTGTTTCGAGGCTGCCCCCTCGAAATATTGGAAGCGACTCTTTGTGTAGAATCACTGAGGGTGACACTAGAGGGAGGTGGCTATAGATAATGGTGAAAGGCGTGTCACGTTCCTGTGACAGGAAGTCTGCGATTGAAGAAGCATCGGACACCTCAATTGTTTCATTCATCACGAAAATCAAGAAACAAAACAGAAAAGATTGCTGGGAGGTAATGAACATTACGGTTGGGGTAGTGTGTTATAAATCATGCAGATTTCCTTCTGGAAATGTTCCTGCGCCGCCTCATTTCACTCTATTGATCCTTAGTAGCATTGGAAAAGCTCTCTCACGCACAAATAGACCGAGCTCCTTAGCAGAGTGTAGATCGCTGCTGAATTTCGATGTTGCTGCCTCAAAAACGCAGTTGCTGTAGCTGTTAGCAACAAAATTTGGCAGATACGAAGTTTTAGAGGACACTCACACGAAGACATAGGTTTGCAGGTGTTTAATGTGTCGTCATTAACGTGCGCTAAACGACGGAAGTGTGATTCTTCAATGCTTATGAATTAAATTTTGTGATAAGGTGGTAGCTTCTTCCATCTTTCTTGTATATTATTACTTAACTTCATAAAAAATGTAAATAGAATGGCTGGTACGCAGGTGGTGGTTGGATTTAAGATAGTTATGGCTTATCACCAGCCACCTAGCTTTCAGGAAAACAGTTTAGACGCATAAATTTCAGTAACGTGGTCCTCCGTTCATAGTATCTCTACTAGCTCGTTCTATTTCCAGCCTAAGGAGCCGTAGACTTGGGGACACAGGTTGTTTTCGTCACAACTGGGTTCGTGCCCTTTCGCGGTAGAATACGTGTATACTGATTCTTCAATCTATCGCCTGACTATATACTTCAAAAATATATACACTTCCTACCTGTAAATATGAGGATCAGTACGCCTACATCTTACAAGTGATAAAGCTACGCGAATTTTGTGTTGTGACACATTATTTAGAGAGCCGTTCTTTTCTTAACTTTTGTATTTAAATCTTCTTTGCACATGCACAACCACATCGTAAGATACAGTGCAGTAATTATAATTAACTGGAGAAAAAAAGAAAAGAAAAAAGAAACGTCGCACCATGTCGGAGAAGCCATTAATTTGAAAATCTGAGAAGTTATTAAATGCGTCTTGCGGGATAGTCTGCCTTCTAGATAACTAAGGAGAAGCAAGCAAATTGTCATGCAATGGACGTTGAAGCTCAAAGGAACTGAGTTTCACTGCTATAATTATGACTGCGAGCTATACACTTTGAGTTTCTGAGCCTAGACGTTTAGCGAAACGGATTCGTAGTTAGTTACATTAGATTATTAATTTAAGAATCATATTTAATAATTTGGCTACTATTAGGTAAGTGAGAGGGATAATTATAATTTGTGAATAAATTACCAAAATGAATGAAACTGAACTCAGAGATTATCAACAAATTAATTGAAAAGCAAATATTTATAATTTATTGTGGAGTATGTGGATCTAAATCCTACCGGTCATCCAGATTTCGAATTTCGATTTTCCGATATTACTCTAGGTGAATGCCGGATTGTGCCTTTCAAAAGTTCATGGCCGATTTCCTTTTTGTTCCTTGCACCAATTCCTATACCGCCTCTAATGACTTTACGAAAATGAGTGAGTGTAGGTTGACAGAAAGAATCGTCAATTACATCACTAAAATAAATTTAATAACAAAATGGAGTGACGACATAAGAAAAGATATAGAAAAAGTATGGATCATCCAGATGAGATAGAGAATCGAAGTGTGTTTCGACCTAAAAACTAAAGAATTCAAGGTGTTATAGGAACAACGTACAAGGTCCAAGACCAACTGGTCGGTAAAAAGAAGGAGGAATGTCAATGGAGGAACGAAAAATGTGAACCAGTAAATATTTGCTTCCCATGGTGCAACTTTGGCCAAAATCGAATGAAGAAGATCTTTATCTCAACGAAGAGTAAAACTATTTAAAAAAATCCAATTAGTATGTGATCGAAAGTCTTGTAATTGTCATGTTTCGTTTGTTTGATTTCGTCTCCAGGATGCTGTTGCCTCTCGCTAGTAGAGCTCAGGCTTGGCGCGGGCGCAGGGTCTATCGCTGAGTGAGGAAGCCTGCAGCGCAGCGGTGTGTGTAGCCGACAGCGCGACCAATTAGCGTTGTTGATGACCGAGCTGTATTCGTCGCCACTAATTCGCAAACAGTCGGTCAGCGTGTTAAAATAATTGCAGCAGTTGCCATCTCTTTTTTCTTTTTATTTCATTCGGCTCGTTGTTATTTGAAAAAGGTTCCTCGTTTACCGCCAAATGAAGCGGTATTCCACGCCAACGCCAACATCAATCTACCCTGCAAGTGTTTAACGCCTGGTGTGTGCCTACGCAACTTTTGTACAAGTCTGCAATTAACCATCGTGGGATCGAGTTAGTACTTTTGTTCGCATCCTTTTAATTTGGGAAGAATCTAATTTATTGTGATCGCATTATCAGAGTGAAGAAAAAGATTTAAGTTGTGAAATCTTGTCAGTGATTTTGTCCTCCAACGGTCTCTTGTAAAGTGCAGCATTTCAACGAATCTCTTATAACTCAACACAGAAATAACTCTTTTCTTTATTGAACTAATGACTTCCCATGACAATTAGAGGAACATTGTTTTGCTGGGAGAAATAATTCTGGTCTCCTTTTTTTATCCCATTTACTTGTAACAAATTTTAAAACAGTCGATACAGAAAGAGTAGGGAAGGTTGATTTGTGGGAAATGAGGAATATATATATTTGTTGTGAACCACTAAGATGTTGAGCCATTAAAATGAAGAAGTTTCATTAAAATTTGATGTTGTGATTTCATAAAGTACTTAGTATAGCGAGACTATACATCCAACTAAACTTTGATTGCTCTTATACATGTAACATCCTTTCAAAACCTTTTTTACAGGAAGAAGGTAGAAAACACGTGCAAATTGTACAGGTTTTTACGGCATGTAACTGCAATAGTCAGCAGCCAACTATTAATTATTAAAAAAAGTAAAATACCATCACACGGAATTTCGAACAGTCTCATAGTTTATTTCTTCCTTTTGTTGCTTTTTTATGCTTCTGTTCCTTCTTTTTAGTACCTTGCAGCTGGACTTTCTCACATAACTGTACATTATAATGTTTACATATGCAACAAACGCAATAGCAACTTCAGACTTACTGTATCGCCGTTTTTTTTTTTTTTTTTTTTTTTTTTTTTTTTTTTCCTTCACGTATTTTTACGCCGTTGTAGCAAAGCAGAAAATGGCTTGCCCCTTCTTAAATGTGTGTTATGTCTCCACACTATGAGATTCTATATGTTAGAATGAAGCAAGTAAATGACTCCACGAGCGTTAAAATGCCACGATGAAAGTTTTTCACCACTACTGTTCATAGCTTGAACAACAAAGTAGGCAAACAACAATGAATATTAAGAGGCCGTTTCAAATCTTTGCACACAAACGTTGATGCTATATCATCTCGTATATTATAATAGACCTCTGCTTCTTTCCATAAAGGTAAATGAAATTTTACAACAAAGGTGTGAACAGTAATTTAGTAACTCAGCATATCTTTCCCGTCTGTTTTAGTTAAATTTATTTCGATAATAAACATGCTTGAGATTGTCAAATGAAGTAAACTGACATAAAATTACCACTCAGTCACATATATTATTACTATAAGTTTTTTTGTCACAAGTCATTATTTCCATTCATACTTAACCAAAATCTATGAATGAGGTGCCATTGTAAGCTTATGGTCTCCACTTTGGTCACATGATACTTTAAGAAAGGATTTTTTTTTTTAATTCGACCCTTAAAGGACAAAATGTCAATATTTCTAAAATGCTGTTTTCTATTTCACAAACCATTTATCTCCCTGGATATCTAACTGAAATCATTAAATGAAGTACCATTTTAAAGTTTAAGATCTCCGCTTTGGTGACATCAGGACTTTTTCGGAATTCGGCCGTTAACGGGCAAAAGTATATAAATTTCTGTGTCACGAGCCATTTATCTTCCTTGATGTCTAACCGCTCGTAGATAAATGCGGTATCATTTTAAAGATTAAGGTCTCCGTGATCCGAACTATATTAAACAATTAGACTGCCTAGGAAATCTGTATAGACATATCTACACAACCTTTATTCTAGATATTAAAAATAAAATTTTAATGGCTACGTGGATTTAAGAGTCTGAGTTCTTTATTTCGTTCCCGTACACCTCTCAATCGTATAGTTGTGATTCTGAACTATTAATATATTCTGGAATTTGTTCTGATTTTCTTCAAAATTTTCTATTTCAGTTCCCAGATGGAAATGTTAATTTAACATTCAAATGATAGCTCATTTTGTTTTTCAAGCTCTCTCGATAGGAGTTCTTTTTTCTGGTAATTTAAGCAGGCTCATTAATCAGATGGAAACAAAAGGGGAATTTGCGTCTTTAATTTAGAAGCAGAAAATGTGGGCTGTATAGAAAATTATGCTGCGATACGATATCAGACCTATTAACTGAATGCGAAATCTGAATAAAAAATTAAAAAATAATAATCGCTGTCTTGCTCCTATCTTCTGAAGTTAATTATAAAACTAACGATGAAATCGTTTCTCATTAAATCCTCTATCTGACTAGGGGAAAAAGGTAAAGAATTTATTTCACAAGAACGGAGTTACCATTACACAAAATAATTTAGTATAAATTTCTTAAATTTATTTAATTATTTAATAGTGATTTTTTTCTCTCTAACTTCCTAAATATAGTGAGAAAGTTATAGAAATATTGTATGTATAGCCTTATTGTAATTTCACCATAACCCTGTTAGTAATTGTGTTTTCCCGTTTTCTCTAGCCCAAGTTTATTTACTTTTCCATATGTTATGGGTACAGAAAAATACAGGTCAAATAAAATTTTCTCTGAGGTTCCAAAAGTAATGGAAGACCTACTAATACGATGTGGGATCCACTTATGTCCTATAATCCGAAGTGAAACTAACTCGGCAAGTCGGTGGAAGGCTCCTGAAGAAATATTCAGCCATGATTCCTCTACAGCCGTCCATAATTGCGAAATTGTTGGCACTGCAGGATATTTTGCACTAAGTGACCTGTCGATTATGTCCAAGATACGTTCGTCTGGATTCGGGTCTGGTGATTTAGATGGCCAAATCATTCACTGGAACTGCCCAGAATGTTCCTCAAATCAATCCTGGTATATTCTGGCCCTGTGACATGGCGGATTGTAGTCCATTGTTGATATGGAACGTGAAGGCCATTTTTTTTTTTTTTTTTTTTTTTTTTTTTTTTTTTTTTTTTTTTTTTTTTTTTTTTTTTTTTTTTTTTTTTTTTTTTTTTTTTTTGGTTTATTACTTTCCTATTTATTGGTTACAAAATTCAGAGATGTATGGTACTAGGTATCAATGCCAGGTACAAGATACAATACACAAAATCAAAGTGTGGTGCAAATACAAAGATTTAAGATACAGACTTCTTGGATGTGAAATACGAAGATACATGCTTCTGTTAAATTCATCATTCACACTGTTCATTTCTTGTGGGCTAGCAGCGTGGTCATTCCGTGAGTTTTGTTTTCTTCGGCAGCTGTCTTCTCCTGCCCTCTTCCGGGTTGTCACCCCTGTGTGTGTTGCTACGGAGTGCTTGGGTGTCCGCCCATTACGAGGGATTGCAGTGCGTTGCCGTATGAGCTGGCGTAACGGGGAGAAGTGGTAGCCTTAGCGAATTCTCTCTCCATGAAGGAGATGTAATTGGTGTATTCTTTGTCGTGGTGTTGACAAACATATAGCACTGTATGGCCTAGCAGCCATGTTGCGGCATTTTGTTTCTGTGCTGGTTTCGGATCTTATCGGGTCTGAGGATTTCCTGTATTGAAATTGTGGTTCCGTCCAGCTGGGCTAACTTGTATTTCAGCCATACCCAAATGCGCTGTGTTTCGCCGCACGAGAAGCGGTGCAAAAGGGTGTCTGTGTTGCCGCATTTGTGGCACCTGTCAGTTGCCGAGAGATGAATCCGAAAAAGTTTTTCGTTTGTCGGTATTAGTTCGTTGGTTGTTTTATACCATGCGGACATTACCTCGGATGGAAGGTTCTTGTTAAAGATGGTTCGCCAAACTTGGGGCCAGTTAGTGCTCGGATACTTTAATTCAATGTTGTTTCTTTCGGCCATTGTTGAAAGTCTAATATAGATGTCCCTTGTTGTTTTGGGTGGCGGAGGGTCTAAGCTCGTTTCGAAATAACTTTTTTCTAGAAAATAGATTCTGAGCTGGTTTAAGTTCTTCCCTATGTTTCCTATGTAGACTGGGGCTTTCGTGCATTGTGGTTTGTAGTGCCTCATAACTGAAGTTGTGAAACTGGAGTCGTTGTCTTTCAGCTTGTCTATTGCGTGTATCAGTAAAGCTTTGCACCTGGCCTTTACATTGATGACGTCCAGGCCTCCCTTTATTTTTGGTCGTGTTAGCGTTTCAAATTTTACCTTAAATATGTCGTTTTGACATACAAACCAACATAAGGCTTTTTGCAGATTTTCCGCAACGGGGTCAGGCGCTGGTAGTACCTGGGCTAGGTAGCTTATTTTGCCTAGGATGCAGGTGGTTATCATTCTTGATTTTTGGACCATGTTGAGGCTTCTGAAACTGTGCGCTCTCAGGATTGCTCTTACTTTATTTAAGGTATTTCTCCAGTTGTTTGTGGACATTTTTTTCGGGTTTTCCTCGAGTATTATTCCTAGGGATATATGTTTCGTAACTTCGTGACCCAGAAGATTTTTCCCCGTGCCTGTGAGTCCTTTACCAATGTGAAGTAGTGCGGACTTGTTAACGTTTACTCTTGCGTTTGTTGCTCGCTGGAAGAGTTTAATGGCGTTTGTGATTTTATTCAAGTCGTCCTGTGAAGTGACATAAAAGCCCACGTCATCTGCGTATGCTCGGCAGCTTACTCGTTTTCCGTCGAAAAGGTATCCATTGATGGTTTTGTCTATATGTCTTAGCAGAGGTTCTATTGAGATGCTAAAAAGTATCATTGACAGAGGGCATCCTTGTCTTACGGATCGCGTTATTCTGAAGGATCTGGTCAATGTGCCGTTGATTAGGAGTTTGGAGGAAACATTAGTTATTATTTTTTCCACCGCTGTAGTGAAACTTACACCTAAACCAAATTTTCTTAAGGCTTTTAGCAGAAACTGGTGATTCACGCGGTCATAGGCTTTTTCTAGGTCAGCAAAATAGATTGCTGCGCGGGATTTTTTTTCAGCGGCAATGGAGATTATATCTCTATATTCGTTCGTGGCTTGGATTATGCCTCGTCCTGGTATGGGGCCTGATTGATAACTACCGAGAATCCTACTTAAAAACGGTTCTAGTCTTTTCTTTAACATTCTGGTTAATATTTTGAAATCTGAGTTTAGTAGTGTAATTGGTCTCAGGTGTCTCACCTCTTTGCTTTTGCCGCTCTTTGGTAAGAGTACGATTATCCCTTCACTGAAAACTTGGGGTATAATGCTGATCCTCCATATGTCATTCATCGCTTGGAGTGAATAATGAGCTGTGTAAATGGTCTCCGAGTAGCTGAACATAACCATTACCAGTCAATGGTCTCAGACCATGCCATGTAGAAACAGCAATACCAGGAGGAAACACTACCAACTGACACAGTGTCTTCCTGACAACCTGAATCCCCAGCCCAACCTCGTGGAGTCTGCGCCACACTCGAACCCTACCACCGGCTGTGTCAAATCAAAATTTCAAATTATGGTTTAGGAATGAATGGATTCGTTAATGAACATATCGAATCAAATGACAAAGTATATTTAATTTTTTTTTATGAAATGCTCAAGAGAAAGAGGAAAGGTGGCCCAACAAGGTGATGTGCATTAAATGGAGCGACAAGTGTGGCTCACACTGATACGCAAGTGTGTTCCCCACCAGAGGATGATCACGAAAAGCGTGTAAAGATGCTTGTGAAGCACAGGTATGAAAGAAATTCAGTTAGATTTTCTGCTATAAGAGTGTATCGAATTGGATGTAATAAATACATGTTATTTGCTCCTAGATTAAAGAAAATTGTTGAATTAGAAATATTTAGCCATTTCAATGTACTTATTGCAACATTAACAGCATAAATATATACAATAAGTACAAAGATTTTATGTTTAATAAAAACAAAGTATGATGTTTTTGGATTTGGTGACAATCTAGGTTTTCCTAGAACCTCTGAGAAAATCTTCTGACGTTATTTCATGTCTCTTTAAAATTCTTATTGTTAGATACAACAAAATATGTTTCATAAAAGCTCTAGTGCCATAGTAACGAACCGATAACACAGTGATCACAGCGAAATCTGAGCAAATTCTTTCTCTTATATCGTAGTTGTCAACAACTTTACTAGCGGTTGGATCATTACTTTCCGTTAGAGGACCTAAAGTATTAAAAACTGACCGACCAGTGAAGAGAAAGAAGGTAAAACAGTATAGGTTACTGTCGATGTATTTGTGGATAGGAATGTACTAACAGAACTGAATGAGTAGTATGGCGATATTTCATATCATGTAGACCTATGTGTACATACATCCAGTGTCGCAGGTGTTGGAGGACTTGAAACACCACGTCTTCGAAGTGATGGTAGTCAATATCCGGCAAATTTTTTGTGACTGGTTTGGCAGAAAATTTGATAAATATAGGTTTTTAAGGTTTAACACTGTTAATTATAAAGAATAAATTAACTGTCTTGAGTTTTCCACTGGGCTGTCGATCGCGTCTTTTCTTCGATGTTTCCGACAGAAATGTGAGCGGCTGTCGCCTCGTCCCAAGCTGCCGAGAACCCATCTTGTGCGAACCGCGCCGCCGCAAGCTGTGAGGAAATGACTGCGTAATTGACTTCCTTCAAGCCGATACAGTGTTATCGCCGGTTCCTCCTCGCCTTCAAGTCTCTTCCCCATCTTCTCCTCGCCACACGCAGCCACAAATTCGATACAATGCGTCCCCGCATTCACCAGATTCGGAGGGACTGTTAATTTCTCGTTTAGCAGTCGCTATCGCAAACCGATAGCGGATCGATTGTTTTTGTTCGGGGCTGCGAAGTAATCGGCGTTGTTTGAGAGCTGCTCCTTTTGTGTGGCTGCGCGGTCGCCCGCGGCTGATATGTGGGTGGGGTCTACTCGCCACTCTGTCTGTACTGCCAGTCAAACTCGCCGTCTTCACTAGCTCCCAATAAAGCGGGGCTTACGCAGTGCAGTCGAGCTTTTTGTTGCAGATTCTCCTCATGTCATGCTGATTGTTTTGGTTATATTTTTTTTTTTTCAGAACGTAGAATCTTAAAAACAGATTCATAATATTTAGTGTATAGTTCTATATGAAACCCTTTCATTCATATCTATCAATATAAAAGCCTGCTTTGGGCACTGTGTCATCGTGCCTTTAACACTGACGTCCTGATAGAGAATAAAGGGTAATATCATCTCCTCTCTTCGACATTCAGAAAACTAGTTTTCTTTTTGAGCAAATTTTTATCAAGTTAGCTCTTACAAGTATACTGCATACTCGTAAAGAACCATGAATCTTTGCATTTTACATGCATGGAAATAATGATATACAGGTAACCTAGGAAACGGTGTGTTAACTTACTTGAAATACATCTCCAGATGTCGACAATCTAGTAAAGATACTATTACAATACATCTGCATAGAATAAAATGAGTAACACCCGATTAATTTTAAGTTGTTTTTATAGATGATTCGAATTTGTAAGTACAAATATTCATATCAAAATTTTGCACACCACATGCAACAGAACAAAATAAAACAAAATAGATTTTTGTGCATATACTGTTGTGAAGTAAAATAAGTAGATTTTAACAGGATTTGGAAAGGTTTATACCGTAGAAGAATCGAAATAATGAATTTTTTCCCATAAACACTAAGAGTTACAAAGAAAGTGAAAAGAATGGGGAAGGTGAAAACAATGACTTATACATTACCGACAATAATTTCAAGAAAATTTTCTTGAAAGCCACACGGTATTGTGGTTCTATGCTATCTGTCTGTATCATCGCCTAAAGAAGTGTATTATACAGATTTTAGTAGCTTCCACGTAATGATACTTTGGAATCAAAGACGAAGAAACTGTATTAATGTGTTACGCTCTACGTGTTATCATTTTATTTTTGTTACTGAAAAAGTCTTTTGCTTGCTATTCCGTAAATGCAATGCTCTTTATCACACCAAAAATAATACAAAATATTAAAATAATATACTGGAAGAGCAGTAGCAGCTGGTGCATACAATATTTGCAGGGCTCGGTAACCAATATGGCAAAAAACAGAAACTATATATAATTTGGCCCGTTTGACAGAGACTCGTACTTACGCTGATTCTGCACCGATCAAGATGAAATTTCGTTGAAACATATATTCTAATGATTGAAAAACAGGAGTGTATACAAATACTGAAAATAAGTTTAGAGTAAAAATTTTTTTCACGTACCTCATAGGGTTTAGTATCGTTGCATGTGAATTCGAAAATTCATTAAATGGTGTTAGGGATATTTTTATTAATTTGTCTATTTCACGAGATTTGAGCTACCAGAATTCCAGAAACGTTTCTCCGGTACGATTTTCCAAGCAAATGAGTGAAAAATCTGAAAGGAAGTAAAGATAATGACATTTAATAGAGACAATAAACGAAAATTGTTTTAGATGCAATAGAATGACAAGTGTTATAGATTTTCACATCATTCTATAACATATTTCCTTCGTTTATAATGAAATTTCATAGGAGGGTAGAACATTTACTGTCCGCAAAACAGATTCGTAGAAAATACTTAATAATTCCCAATGTAAGTAACAAGGGTGTGGTATTATTGGAGAGGTATTCAAAATAACAGCCAATATTGTTTAGGAACATTTTCATTTAGTTTGGTATTGCGCGAGAGAACAGGTCCACAATGAGTCTCTTCTACCTAATACTCCGACCATATAACTGAAATTTCATGAAAAATTTAAGATGATGACACCTAATAAATCTTTCGACGAAAATTATTTAGATAAGATGCTTTGATACATATTTTACAGTTGCACATTATTTTATCACCGGCAAACTTAGCGGTCCTTGAAAAAGCCTTGTTTCTAAGCGATATGATTTTATTTATATAAATTAGTGGTCAGCTAGCTTAGTGGGTAATGCAAGCACCTGGAATGTTCAACGTAGTCGATTCGAATCACGGGTCATTTACTAATTTATTGCAAATTTAATTTTGAAGTCACCTAATGCCGATCTGCGTCTTTTTCTTGTGGTTCACTCTAGAACGTGATTCGCTTTCCACTTTCGACAACAGGTGAGCCACGGCAGAGAAGGAATGCGCGTCGACTTAAACTGCAATAAAAAGTCTTAAGGTCACGTGGATTCCATATATTAATTGCAACAAGCAAGACCACGATACCATATATAACATCTCATTACCCACCAGAGTGGCTGTCCTGACTGCGACTTTAGGCTCAATCATCAAGGCGAATACTGCGTCGAGCTCCAATCTCACAATTACACATTACACACAAAAACACACATTCCACACGCAGAACACAGTTACACTCTTCGCAGATAGATGGCAATACTTTATTTCCTCCACCAGCGAAGCGCCCAAGGCAGAAGCGGACGACGCGGTCACTAAGCGGCCGAACTATCCTCTCGGGGACTCCCGGCCAAGGATGCTGTACGATAAAAAAAAACTTTAAATACAGAGAAGCGAACACTATGGTCTTCGTGGCTTATACTCACTTTCCAGACGTATCGTGTTGTTGCGGATACTGATTCAAAGATAAAGAAAAGATTCTAATATTTCTAGCAGTGTCTTCAACTACGATTATTCATGTGGGTGTCTTAAATTTTGAGTATGCTGTAAGACATCTATCTTAATATAGGATCCAAAGAAACAGAGTAATTGATATTCAAGAAGGGGGAAAAACCATACGATCATAGGAGCATTGTACAACATTCAGTAAATCTTTTGGGTCTATATTTCCGGAAACAGGAGACCTAGTAAGGTGTGGCTAGAGATCCTAATCTATGCCGTTAACTTGTAAAATAATCACCAACTGTATTAACAGATTTGACAATGTCAAATGAGCCAATTTTTAAAATGATACGCGCAGTATTGAGTACTAAATATGCTCATTTTAATTTTCCAACCGTAATGCATTTAGAGAAGTTATTGTAAATAATTTTCCAGTTCATTTACACGATTCTAAACAACAGTTAGATAAACTATTAAATTTTCATCAAAAGAACAAAATTTGATTCTACATTTTATTCGCTGCGTATTAAATTCAAAGATGGTTAGAAATAAATGCATATTTGACAGTTTTTATGATAACTTTTTATGCATGTTGGAAATACTTATTTAAACATTACAATAAAATAGCATTTCTTCTGTGTTTCAGGTATAGATATTCTTCACTTTCCTGCCATGTCGTTACGTTGCCGGTAAGTACATTGTTTCTTAAACTCAGTATAACAAATTTGTATACTTTTCAACACTCTTCTATACTTATTTAGCTCAATGTGTGGTTGTTTATTCTTTTTTTGCATAAGCAGATTTCAACCTCATTTTCCATAGCTATTATTCTCAACTTGGTGAATAAAAAATAGAAGCAAATAGCTAAGTGAAAAGTGACGTCAGTGACGGTTTCTCAGCAAAATATTCACATACTAGCTAGTGGCTAACCCACAGAAACATTTATTCGATGGCACTGAAGGACGTCGAGGTCATCAGAGGTCATGGAGGAAAGCAACGGAATGGATTTGGCCTTGTCCTTTTGGAGGAACCATCCTGGAATTCATCTGGAGTATGTCAGTTGGAAGAAATCACTTATCGAGACTGCGGTTTTAGTGTGTGGTCCTGAAGTGATATTGGGAGAACATGGAAAACCGAAACCTAGATGGCCGGACAGGGATTCGAATACGCGTCTTCCCGAAGGTGAGGCCTGAGCGTTACCGCTCACCCACAACGCTTGGAGAGAAAACGTATCCAGTTTTTACCATTAAAAATTATTTTAGAATTATTATCATACATTTAT
Organism: Vandiemenella viatica; assembly: GCA_031002005.1. Lineage (NCBI taxonomy): Eukaryota > Metazoa > Arthropoda > Insecta > Orthoptera > Morabidae > Vandiemenella > Vandiemenella viatica. The sequence goes on from CM061920.1 coordinate 159,499,482, forward strand.
CCAATACAAGTTTGAACAGTTGGTAACATCTATTCAGGCTCAAAAACTACCACTAAGC